>JAXQQM020060855.1:0-48157 GCA_034641835.2 Pinus albicaulis
ATTTTCTAGCTCGATTACGAAATCTCATCTCCTACTAAATGTAATTGTATTATAAATGAAATAAAATTTTGTATTATGGTAAAAATAACCAAATTAAAAAATGAAAGGTAATAAATCAAAATTAAAGCTAAGACAAAATGATATAGTCTTACCTTTTACTACACTCAACATACATCAATCGTTAATAATAATATTTTAATAACTAATGTATTTAGAATAATATTATTGTATGCACTCAAGATATGTATAAGTTATTGATGCATACAAAGATCGTGTAGGTACTAATGGTAAAATTGTTTACCTCTAATGGATAGTTCATGGATGATATCATCTAAGCATACAACAAAATAATGTTTTAAACACAAAATTCTTAATTAGTCAGAATAATCCAATCTAAACTAAACAGTATATAAAAATCATCATTAATGAATCAACCAAGCATTAAAGACATAAAAGGAACTAAATATTGAACTAAGTTAGCATTTCTATTTTTGAATAATTTTCTTAATGACTCTGAATCTCTCTTCATCTCAAACCTGTGTAATAATGATAACAATCATCACGTCTATTGTATAGTTTTTATTTTTTATCATCCAAGCATGCAAGGATATAATCCTTTAAAAACAACATCCAATAATCGTAAGCCACAATAATCTAATATAAATTGAACATTGCACCAAAATCATCATAAATAGATTAAGCGCACATTTAAGACACAAAAGTAGCTAAGTATGGAACTATGTTAGCATTTAAAATTCTAAATAGTATTCTTAACTACTTTGAATCTATATTTTTTCCTATCCTTCGTCCATTTTCCATGTCTTATCATTCCCTATACTAGAATATGTTGGAGCATAAACTACATTAAGCTAATACTAAATATAACCTAGATGCATCTCGTGTTTTGATGCTTTGGAAAATCAAAAGACAAGGCAAATCAACTAATCTTAGAGTTCCAGGATCTAGTCCTCCTGTTCTCAGAGAGGGATATCTCAAATATTTGTTTCCAAAGGTTTATCTTGTGTGATTTGAGTATTGATTTTAGACTAGTTATTAAGTGCAGATGTTTGTTTGGTTGGATTGAGTTGATACAATAGAACATGAAAGGTCTAGTAAAGATAGACAGAAAGAGGAAATATCTGGTTCATTGGGCAATGGAGTCAAAATAAGGTCATGACAAACTCTTCAAGGGAATTGGGATATCAAAGGGAAAATCTAACTTGGCCACAGGATCCTTTTGTTTTTGGAATGAGATGGACATTAATGATTTGGAAAGAGAAGTTTAATTCTCAACAAAGGGAACTTGAAAACATAACTTAGCAATAAAGAGATATTTGATAGATAGGGCTAACCATAAATTCTACAAACATTCTTTAAGCAAATAATGACTTCAAGACAACTTTTAAAATGAAATCTAAGATTCGGGGAACACCCTATTTCCTCAAAGATTTTATTTTAAAGGACTTAGAAAACATAAAAGATTCACTGATAGTTGCATTCATAGAAGAGGGAACACCTAAATAACATCTATGCTTGCAACTATAAAGACCTTCAAAACAACTGTTCAAGCAGGGGCAAAGGGTAAGATCAAAACCGACCTCTTTGATTAACTTAAGACAATGGTACTTCAAAGGGAGACTTCAATAACAACTTTCAAGTGATGGCAGACAAGCAGGGAGAACCATAAATCATGTTGAAACCAACTATTTGAGCTATTAAGGAAATAAACAAGCATGAAGACTAAAGAGAGAGATTAAAGACTCTAAAATACTTCAGCAGAAGAAAACATAAAACAGTGAAGGATGAACAGGTCTAAGGTGCTTCAAGGAGTCATTTTTTAGCCTAAAAATTTCAACCTACTGTAGTAAGAAATTATGGAACATAATGAAAACAGGAGAAAACATTAAACAGTCAGAATACTTCACCAACAACCAAGCTCATGGATCCAATGATAGAGCCTTCTCAGGAACAAGCATGCAACAACATCATCAAGACATCCAAGACTTCAATTTGTTTTTCAACTTCAACAGTCTTGTATATTTATTTCAGAGAGTTTCAGTGTTACAACTTGTAATCAAACAACAACCAACACTCACTCATCTTCTGCTGTAGTATATATAGAAGGATGAGGAGGTGAGATCTGATAAAAGATCTCAATTACAATTAATATAGAATTAAATGGCTCATTGGCCTTCAATGAGGAGACTTACATACATATCCTCTGTATTAAATGATTTACATCATGATTTCAAGCTTGGTAGGAGTTTTGTTGACATTTGAGGAACTATGCGGCGTCGAATTAACTCTGCAGATATTCTTTGCATTGAAGTTCCTGGCAGAAATAACTTCTTCGGCTGTGTCGAGGCAAAATATCTGATCCTGATCAATAAATTCAGCTCCTGATTGAATACTTTGAGGCACAGGTGGCGCCGTGGTAGCTAGAGGGATCAATTTTCCTCAATTTTTGGCGGTGGAGGGTTTCCTGTCGGTGAAACCCTTTAGATTTGTTTTGAACTCTGTTTTAACCTGGGGATTAGGTTTATAATGATCATTTTGGGTCATAATCCTCGTAAACAGTCCATTAATCCTCTGCTCTAATAATTTCCTGGTCTTCAGCGCTGATACTCCTTTTATGCGCTTAATCCACGTTTTCTTACTGTTGCGCAGGGCTGTACAGGGTCTGTAATGCATCAATGGTTCATGAAACATTGATAGATATGAAGTTTAAACCCAGTGGTCGATTTCCTTTGATGAATCGAAAGCAAGAGAGTCGTCACCCTCTTCTTTCGAATTTCCTTCGTTCATAGTGAAAACCTTTGAAAACCTGTAAAATACAAACAAAACATTATAAAATCCTGCTTTTATAAGTCAATCTGCATCGGAGGATGTGCGGAGGAAGTAGGGCCATTGGATGGCATCATCCAACGGTCGGGATTTAATCTCAGAATGGTCGAAAAAGCATGGGGGAAGGAGGATTAGATCAGAGCCATTGATTCATACCGAGATCCCATTTGTCGGGATCAAGGGGTTCCGGTGTACGAAGGAAAATCTGGTATACCCCTGAAACCGCGCTGCTGATATGGATCAATTTGGACGGTGAAGATGAATCAGATGCTGAAAGTCAAACAAGAGGGAATCCCGGTGATGGATTTGGATCGTCGATCCGCAAATCGACGATGGTGGAGATGCGATTTCCGCGCACGAAAGCCCGAGCACGCGGTGGCGCGAGTCCATCCGACACTGAAGAGCGATAGCCGGTGGGATGAGTGGGCCTAGATCGCACGACGGAGATCGATTCTCATTGCATCTCCGGGTCCCGACTATAATGACGTGACGACTGGCCGTATCGACTTGCCAAATCGTACAAGGGACACGCATCACACAACATATGGAATCGCTGGCCAATGGAAGAAAACAGCTGTTGACCCGAAGGCGGTGCGAAATATACCACGCGGTTTAGGAAAACAGCGCACGGTTGGGGGGGTCCACAGGAAGGCGCGCTCCGCACCGTCCGATCTGTGGAGAAAATCAACGGTGGAGATTGCTCCATAATTTATACAGGCGGGTTTTTAATAAAAATAATAAAATGACGGGTTTTATAAAAATCGAAGGTTTTATATGTTCCGGCGGGGAAATATAAATTTAAAAATGGATAAGCGCCCGAGTGTCTTGGCGCCTGGTCCTGGCGCCCGGGCGTATGGATGGAAAGGGCCAAAAAACTTAAGCCCGAGGGGCTTAAGTCCAATACATAAAAATATGCATTTTTCATGATTTTTTAATGGTTTTGAAGAAAATAGAGGGTTCTGATAAGGCTAAGAAGGGGTCTTAGACCTTATGAAGTGGATTTTATGAAATGGGAAGGGAAGAAAACATGAAATTATGGGATTTTCATGGGGAATGGGAAAATAGAAAATGAAATTAGTATGGGAAGGAGAAAAAGGGAAAATTAGGGTTTGCAGCAGTATTTTGACTTTGGAAATCAGCAGGATTCTGAGTTCTTAAGGGAAACAGTAGTGAATATTACCCAAGGATAGGATTTTATCAAAAGTCTTCAAGTATCAGCAATTTTAGTAATGAAATTGTTTCTTGAAGGTTAGCCAACATCATTTAGCCATCATCTAATATGACAGAATTTTATGGGTGGCTAACAGTGGCTCCACTTGGGGATGGTGCCTTTTTGAAAGCATCAAGAACTGCAGACTTGTATTCTCTGGGAGGCTGATCAGTTGCCTCGTCCATTGGGTTGTTTACTTCTGCTTGAATGATCTTCTTTTGTTCTGAAAACAAGTTATCAGTTATTAGAAATAGTGGAACTTTCATCAACAAACTTTCTACCTACCCAATCCTACTGATCTAACATTTTTTCTTCATCAGAGTGCACTTGGATTGGCAAACTCTCTTACAACATTTTATTCTTTTGAAAGCATAAAAACTAATGTAATTCTACTTCTTATTTCTCCCTGAACTCAGATTAAACAGTTGAGCTCAGATAATTTCTCTACCTAATTTACTGTCTGTTGGGATTACACTGTCCAACAGACTTTCATTCTCTAAATTCTATAACATAAATTTAAAAACAGTCAAGTCAAGATTAAACTGTTTGACTTGCTGTGATCTATGGCATAAAAACAAGCTGCACATAGATTATTATTTGAAATTAAAAAATCAAACATGGAAGGCTTAAGATCTGAAAGATTTTCATCATGGCCTTCTCCTTTCTTCACAGCTCTGTTTTTGCTTTGTTTTGAGCTGTTTTTGCTTTTCTTTTGGTTCAGGTTTTAAGCTGATTAGAACCAGATCTTTACATTTCTTTGACTCAGAATTTTACCATAGTTTTGAGTCATCTTCATTGGAAACTTTGGTTCAGATTTTGAGTTTGTTTGAACCTTCAATTTCTATCCTAATCTATCTACTGATAAGCCAAGATTGAACAATTTGGCAAATCAAATTCACTATCCTATCAGCAGAAAATTTAAAACTAATTAGTCAAGATTAAACTGTTTGACTAACTAGAAGTGTGTTTTGTAGTAGTGGCATTTAAGTTTGCACACTATAAGATTTATTTCTCTTTATTTTCTTTTCTTTTTTCTTTTTTTTGGCATGGGGCTTTGCCTTTCTTGTTTTCACAATCTGCCCTCTTTTCTTTCTTTTCTTTGTTTTTGTATTTTTTGATTTTTCATAACTTTTGAATGCAATGGCTAGACTATGATATTTACAATGGTAAAACAAAAATGCTTTGAAACTTAAGATTCTTGGCAGAAGTAATGCTTGAGCATCCTGCCATTGACAGGACCTCCATATAGGTATTTTCCATTCAATTCTTTCAAGAAAAATGTATTATGACCCCTCTCAGTATGAACAATATAGGGCCCTTTCCACAAGTTCTCAAACTTGCCATGTTTCCCCTTCTCTTCTCTTCTTGAATCCCATTTAAGAACAACACTTCCAACCTGGAAATTGTTTGCCTTAGTCCTCTTATCAAATAGCTTCTTCATATTTTCTTGGACCAACTGTGTTCTTTCATAAACTTCTTCTCTGGTCTGCTATAAATGGATTGTTTGGTTGATCCTCCTTTGCATATCATTTTCTTCAACCTGCACTTCTTGAAGGAGCTTCATGACTGGAACTCCCAATGAGGTAGGAAAAATTGCATCCATGCCATAAACTAACTGATAGGGGGACATGTTTATTGATTTCTTTGTAGTTAATCTATCAACCCATAAGGCATGAACCAGCTTACTGTGCCATGATTTTTGATTCTGTTCCAACAACTTTTTTATGATATTGATGAGACTCTTGTTGGAGGATTCAGATAATCCATTTCCTTGGGGATAGTAAGCAGTAGAATGGCCCAAGGTTATATGGTATTTGTGACAGAAATCAACCATCTTCTTGGATTTGAAAGCAGCATCATTGTCTGTTATGATTTTTCTGGGGCAACCAAATCTGGATAGGATATGGGTTTCAAGAAACTTGATAATGACAGAGTCATTAGCATTCCTGGTAGGTATAGCTTCTATCCATTTGGTGAAGAAGTCAGTGGCTGTGAGGATCCACTTATGTTGAGCTGAGGAGGATGGATGAATTTCCCCAATGAAGTCCAGCCCCCATTGTTGAAAAGGTGCCTCAACTCTGATAGGATGTAAAGGTAAGGGAAGGAGTTTTCTTTTGCCATCAAAGATTTGACACTTATGGCAAGATATGACCAACTTTTGAGTGTCTGGGAAAAGGGTAGGCCAATAGTAACCAGATCTAAGAATTTTGTTTGCTGTGGCGTTCCAGTAAAGGTGTCCTCCACATTCTCCATCATGCAATTCATGCATGATTTTTCCTGCATCATCTTCAAGTAAACATTTAAGCAAAATTCCAACAACATTTTTCCAATATAATACTCCATCTAAGATACAAAAACTCAAAGCCTTTTGTTTCAAGAATCTAGATTTAGTTTTAGGCAAATAAGGAGGGAAATTTAAATATAAAAGAACATAAATAATGTCAGCATACCAAGGAGAATTTAGAAATGTTTCTTGAATAAAAGGAGCATTAGATTCTTCTATCTCTTCCAACACATCTACCATATTCATGTCTAGTGCTTGGAAGTTAGACTCAGCCATAAGTTTTGCTAATCCTTGCCCTTTAACTAGTTTGGTGGGCCTAATTTCTAAGTCATATTCAAGAATGGTTGCAATCCATTTTCCCCTTTTTCCATCAGGGTCTTGACTTAGAATGTCTTTGACAACAGTATGTGGAACAAAAGCAATTATGTGAGAGTGTAAAATATAGACCCTAAAGTCCTTTAATGCTTTCACTAATGCTAAGGCTTGCTTCTCCATGATACTATATTTGAGAGGAGAATATCTTAAGGCCCTACTAAAAAAGGATATTGGTTGTTCTTGCCCCAAATCATTCTTTTGAAGCAAAACTGCAGCTATTGTATGTTCAGATGCAAAAGAAAAAATGTAAAAGTCTTTGGTAAAATCAGGACTAATCAGGACTGGTGTTTGGGTAAGAGCTTGTTTGACCAGTTCGAATGATTGTTTAGCTGGTAAAGTCCATTTTACACCCACGTTTTTCTTCAGCATGTTTGTAATGTTTTTTAATAGCTCGGCAAGGTTGGGAATAAACCTTCTCAAAAAATTAATCTTTCCAATGAAAGATTGCAATTCTTTGAGGCTTCTAGGATGGCTAATTTGCAATATGCCATCTATCCTTGTAGGGTCTATTTTGATTCCTTCTTCTGAAATTATATGACCAAGAAGTTTCCCTTCTTGGAGACCAAAGAGGGTTTTCTTGGGATTCAGTGATAAGCCAAATTTCCTACACTTCTCAAAAACCTTTCTTAGGTGAATCAAATGCTCTTCATCAGTTTTTGAGAAAACAGTTATGTCATCAAGGTAAATAATTATAAAATAGCCAATATCTTCAGAGAAGGCTATGTCCATGGCCCTTTGGAAGGTGGCCCCTGTGTTCATTAATCCGAAAGGAATTTTGACATACATAAAGGTGCCCCAAGGTGTGGTAAAAGCAGTTTTGATTTGATCACTTGGGAACACTAACACCTGATTGTAACCCGAGAACCCATCTAATAAGGATATTATTCTTGACCCAACTACCCTTTGAAGTATATGGTCCATCATGGGTAAGGGGTAGTTGTCTTTTAAAGAGGCCCTATTTAAATTTCTGAAGTCAATACAGAGCCTGATTTCCCCTGCTTTCTTTCTAACAGAAACTAAGTTTGATACCCATTCTGAAAATCTAATGGGTACTATGATCCCAACATTGTACATCTTCTCAATTTCTGCCTTAACTAAAGGTAGTAAAAGGGGATTTATTCTCCTTAGTTTTTTCTTAAAAGGCTTTTGATTTTCCTTCAAGGAGATCTTATGCTGGATGATGCTGGTATCATACGATTTTAAGTCTTTGTATTCCCAAGCAAACACATCTCTGAATTCTTTGAAAAGCTCTATGTATTGCAATTTTATGTGAGCTGGGAGGGTGTTGGATAGCTTGATCATCTTGGGTTCTGCTAGACTACCTATGTTATGCTCTTCTACATTTGTTTCCACAGGCTCCATTCTTGGTTCTTTGGCTACATCGTTGAGATCAAACAGGTGTTCTAAAGGTGTGAGACCTCTTGGGATTTTATCATTTTTGCATTGTAAGACTTCCAAGTCTTCTTGGTCTTCATTGTTCATTATCTCTGCTTCAAAAGGATTCTTACAATGATTTATATTAGCAGGATATGTTATTTCAACCTCTGGGATTTTTTCAATATACAAACAGTTTTCTTTATGGCTAGTTTCTGGTATTGGTATGCTGAAATCATTTTCTGATTTCAAGAAATCATCTATGTGTCTGTCAGATTCAAACACCTGCCAGTGATCTTCGTTATCAGGCATAGCAGGTCTGTGTTTCACCTTTATACTGAGTTGTTCATTTATCTCAGGTACTTGGCAATTGCTGGCAATGAAGGCAAGTTCATTTTCTAGATGATTCAGTGCTCTAGGGATGAAAATGAGTTCATATTTTTCGAAATTTTTTAATAGGTCAAGGGCAGCATTTCGATATTCCCTAAGCCTTGGATTCTTGGCTGAGTATTCTCCTTTGATTTGTTTAATGATAGGTTCAGAATCCCCTAAAATAGATATATTTTTGGCTTCTAATTCTTTAAGCAATTGTAAGCCTAGGAGAAGTGCTTCATACTCAGCAATATTGTTAGTGCATGGGAAGTCTAACTTGTATGAAAAACTCTGATTTTTGTTTTGAATCCAGACACCTGCCCCTGCACTGGTTTTATTACAGGATCCATCGAAATTTATTGTCCAAAGTATATTTGACTTATTTTCATTTTCTTGTTGTTGTTGATTGTCAATGTTTTGAAGTTGATTCGAGGTAAGATTGGATTGTTCTGGTGAACTGATTGGGTCCATGTTTTCTTTACCTTGTTGAGTAATTTCATCTTCGTTACACAAGATAAAGGAGTCTAAACTTGATTGAATAGAATAGATTGGAGTGTTGTTTGGTTTGTCCATGTTACTCACCATGTACTTCATGTGGGATTCTCTGTATAGTCTTCTGTTTTGGTTAAAAACAGGGATGGTGGCATAAGACATGTCCATTTGAAGGCTTCCCTAAAGTTTGGCTCCCCATGATCTTGATAAGAGCATGCCATACTTAGGGGGAATTTCAGCTACAACTATATCCATTACTAGATTCTTGGCAGGGATCTGAGCTAGGTTAACACATAAATCTTTGATTAAATCCAAACATTTGACTCTGCTTGAGTCAAAAGAATACAAATCTTTGTATGGTTTAGTAATCTCTAAGCCTAAGCTTTCCATTACTACCTTGGGCATTAGATTGTGTGAAGCTCCAGAATCTAACATGGCATTGTGTAAAATTTTATCGTGTATGTTCAAACTAACATAGAAGGGAGGGACTGGTCCTTCTTGGTATTTTCCTTCAACCTCTGGGCCAAACAACAGCTCAGGTTTGTCATCTATCAAGTTTAAGGTGTCAGTATCGCTTCCTAAGTTTAAAGCTTTCAAAACTTGGTTTTTGTACACTTCTTAGGTTACTAGTTCAACTAGGGGGATGGTCATTTTTATCTTAGCAATCTCTCCTTCAAGGCTGAAAGGAATAATTGACTTGTTAATATTTACATCTGTTTTTTCAATTGAATTCTTTTCAGCAGCTTTGATTTGCTGAACCTTGTTTGGACTAGTGATAGGAATAGTTTTATTAGGACCACTAGCTGAAGTGCTAGGGGTACTCTGTTCAACATTTGGCTGGATTCCCTTGTCTTTGTTTAAATATGGTTTCTTGGCCGAAATGGTTTTTTTTTTTGCTGTCCTTTTGGGCTGGCTTTCCATGTTTTTCTTGACAACAGTGCTAGCATTCTTATCTTTTGAATTCTCCATACTTCCCTTGCTCCTAAGATCATACTGTTTGTGTATCTCCATGATTGCATTTTCAAAACCTAATCTATAGTCATCAGAATCTTCATAGGTGTTTGTATTTTGATCATTAGAGAAGAAACCTTGTTCTTCCTCAGTGAGGAAAACATCATCCCCACTGTCTGATCCAATCAAGTTTACATGTGATTCTTCCAACCTTTCCAACTCCCTGTCTTCCTCATATTGATCTACATAGTTCTGTTGAAAAGGAGGTCTAATTTGTTGGTCACTTTCTTTTTGCTTATCTTGATTGTTATCTCTTCTATAATTATGATTTCTATTTCTGTTTTGATTGTTTTGAAGTGTAGTCTGGTTTTGATTTGCTTGTGCTTTCTTAATTATGCTCATCTCTTTCATCATTTCTTCCAACATTCTCTCCATTTTTGAGCTTGAAGTAGAAGGAGGGGATTCCTCTTTAAAAGATACTCTCTTCTCAGTTTTCATTCTTGCTCTCTTTTCTATTAAGTTGACTTCTACAGAAAGAGCACCCCTTTGCATATCTTCGAGAGTTGCAAAATCTCTTTCTCTTAGTGAATAAGTCATGTCAGAGTCAAATCCTTCAGGAAACTTGTTTAAGGCTGAGCCTTGTGGAGGTTTTAGTTCTGGGGAAAGTGCATTGTATACACTGTTAAATCTAGTACAATAGGCTTGTACACTTTCCCCAAGGTTCCTACGGAGATTGTTGTAATCAGCAAGGACTTGGAGAGGATTCTTCTTTACTTCCCATTTGTTCAAGAATGTTTGATGGAAGCCTTGGAGATCATTAATAGTACGGGGGGCTAAACCTTTAAACCATTTTCTTACCTCTCCCCCCAAACTTTGAGCAAATAGTCTAAGTTTGACAGAATCATCATCGATCTCATTTCTGTCAAAGTAGTCATCCATCTTATCCACATGTTGTGATGCATTTACAGCATTGTTAGCATCGTATAATGGAATTTTGGACTAATAGTCCTATGGAAGATTGACTAATGGTACAAGAAGGACTAAGGGAGCATACCATGCTGCCATGATATGTGGTGTGGGTGGGTTTACAAGGGGTGGATTGACAAGAGGAGGTGTGGGCTAAAGTGGAGTGGTTTGAACAGTGGATGAAGGGTGGACAGAAGTGAATGGAACAATAGTAGATTGCTGAGTTGATCTTGGATGAGAGACACCTAGGTTATGAAGGAAGTGTAAATCAGGAGGTGTTGTTTCTCTACTATCAGGATGTTCACTTGTTTTAGGAAATGAAAGTGAAGACTCAGAATCTAGTTGATCTAAATCACCAAATGACCTAGTCCTAAAGGGATTAACTAAGTCAGCTTGTGATTGTTGTAGAGCTAAAATATTTTCAGGGACTGAATTAGCTCTTGGAGGTGATCTGAAAATAGTTGAAGATTCTATCTTAGGAGACTTCCTAAGGATTCTTTCTGGGTCATCAACTATCTCAGGTGGATCAGGGTCAGGATGGGTTCTAGTGTGGATCTTTCTAGGAGCCACTATGCTGTGTTTTTAGACCCAAATAACAAGAAAAGTTCAACCAAGTATGACAATCTTTGAGAGGTTAACTGATCTGTTTACACAAATTTTAATCCTACAGTCCTCTAACTGGATTTGAATGATATTATAATGATAAGGGTTCTTCCCAGTGGATTCTTAAGGTCTGTTCAGGATTTTGGAGTCACCAGGTGGGAAGTTTAGAATGTTTTCTAAGAGGTACACTGTCCACCACAGTGTTTGTGAAATATCCTTTTGCAAGGACATTCTGAAACACAACAAACTCTATCTAGAGATTGACTGGGAGGGCATTCACCAGATATTTCACCTCAAAAAGAGGATGAGATCCGGAGGCTACCTGGCCCTTTCCAGACTCTGTCTAAGAGTATAAGGTAAAACACAACAAAAGGTAAGTGATATATAAGAATGAGTGTTTTACTACAAAGTGGAAGTTTTTAGCTCGTGAGGAGGTAAAAGGTTTTATGGTCCACTACCATGTTTATTATGAAGCCAAACTTGAAATGTTTTTGGGTTTTTCTGAGTTATTTTGGTTTTATAGGTTAAGAGAGTGTTCTAAGTCTGATTTTGCACTTAGCTAAGGTGTTCAAACAAACAGAGTTGCTCTTATGGCTTGGTAACTGGTTCCTTCAAGGTTTGATAAGGGTTAAAAGGAATCCTAAGGGTTACTTAGTTTGTCACTGATTCAATTAAGTCCTATCATAATTACCATTTGTCAGGTAGTGCTTGAAAAAAGGTTACTTATGTTATACTGGACCTAAAAAGTTTAAAGAAAGGTTTTGAAACCTCTAATTCTCAGTAGGTCCCACCGTGATCTCCATTATGTTGGTGGCGATGAGGTGGCTAATAATCACTAGATATTCTTGAAAATAAGGGATTTCTGGAGTCCTAAGGGGTATTTAGATTGTTACTGACTCAGACGTCCCACCGTGATCGCCATTATGTTGGTGTCCCGTGTTTTGACAGTTTGGCAAATCAAAAGACAAGGCAACATCAGAACCAATCTTTAGAGTTCCAGGATCTAGTCCTCCTGTTCTCAAAGAGGGATATCTCAAGTATTTGTTTGCAAAGGTTTATCTTGTGTGCTTTGATTATGGATTTTAGACTAGTTATTAGGTGCAGATGTTTGTTTGGTTGGATTGAGTTGATACAGTAGAACATGAAAGGTCTAGGAAAGATAGACAGAAAGAGGAAATATCTGGTTCATTGGGCAATGGAGTCAAAATAAGGTCATGAAAAACTCTTCAAGGGATATGGGATATCAAAGGGAAAATCTAACTTGGCCATAGGATCCTTTTGTTTTTGGAATGAGATGGACATTAATGATTTGGAAAGAGAAGTTTAATTCTCAACAAAGGGAACTTGAAAACATAACTTAACAATAAAGAGATATTTGATAGACAGGGCTAACCATAAATTCTACAAACATTCTTTAAGAAAATAATGACTTCAAGACAACTTTTAAAATGAAATCTAAGATTCGGGGAACACCCTATTTCCTCAAAGATTTTATTTTAAAGGACTTAGAAAACATAAAAGATTCACTAATAATTGCAGTCATAGAAGAGGGAACACCTAAATAACATCTATGCTTACAACTATAAATACCTTCAAAACAACTGTTCAAGCAATGGCAAAGGGCAAGATCAAAACCGACCTCTTTGATTAACTTAAAACAATGGTACTTCAAAGGGAGACTTCAATAACAACTTTCAAGTGATAGCAGGCAAGCAGGGAGAACCATAAATCATGCTAAAACCAACTATTTGAGATATTAAGGAAATAAACAAGCATGAAGACTAAAGAGAAAGTTTAAAGCCTCTAAAATACTTCAGTAGAAGAAAACATAAAACAATGAAGGATGAACAGGTCTAAGGTGCTTCCAGGAGTCATTTCTTAGCCTAAAAATTTCAACCTATTGTAGTAAGAAATTATGGAACATAATGAAAACAGGAGAAAACATTAAACAGTTCAAAATACTTCACCAACAACCAAGCTCATGGATCCAATGATAGAGCCTTCTCAGGAATAAGCATGCAAAAAAATCATCAAGACATCCAAGACTTCAATTTGTTTTTCAACTTCAACATACTTGTATATTTATTTCAGAGAGTTTCAGTGTTACAACTTGTAATCAAACAACAACCAACACTCACTCATCTTCTGCCGTGGTATATATAGAAAGATGAGGAGGTGAGATCTGAAAAAAATATCTCAATTACAATTAATATAGAATTAAATGGCTCATTGGCCCTTGAGGGGCTCAAATGAGGGGATTTACATACATATCCTCTGTATTAAATGATTTACATAATGATTTCAAGCTTGGTAGGAGTTTTGTTGACCTTTGAGGCACTGTGCGGCGTCGAAGTAACTCTGTAGATATTCTTTGCATTGAAGTTCCTAGCAGAAATAACTTCTTCGGCTGTGTCGAGGCAAAATATCTGATCGTGATCAATAAATTCAGCTCCTGATTGAATACTTTGAGGCACAGGTGGCGCCGTGGTAGCTAGAGGGATCAATTTGCCTCAATTTGTGGCGGTGGAGGGTTTCCTGTCGGTGAAACCCTTTAGATTTGTTTTGAACTCTGTTTTAACCCGGGGATTAGGTTTATAATGATCATTTTGGGCCATAATCCTCGTAAACAGTCCATTAATCCTCTGCTATGATAATTTCCTGGTCTTCAGTGCTGATACTCTTTTTCTGCGCTTAATCCATGTTTTCTTGCTGTTGCGCAGGGCTGTACAGGGTTTGTAATGCATCAATGGTTCATGAAACATTGATAAATATGAAATTTTAAACCCGGTGGTTGATTTCCTTTGGTAAATCAAAAGCAAAAGAGTCGTCACCCTCTTCTTTCGAATTTTCTTCGTTTATAGTGAAAACCTTCGAAACCCTGCAAAATAAAAAGAAATGTTATAAAATCCTGATTTTATTGGTCAATCTGCATCGGAGGATGTGCGGAGGAAGCAGGGCCGTTGGATGGCATCATCCAACGGTCGGGATTAAATCTCAGAATGGTCAAAAAATCATGGGGGAAGGAGGATTAGATCAGAGCCGTCGACTCGCGCTGAGATCGACGGTCGGGGATGATTTCGGGGGGTCCGGGTGTACGGAGGAAAAATCTTGGGGGTATACCCCCGCAGTGAAACTGCGCCGTTGATCTGGATCAATTTGTACGGTCAAGATGGAATCAGGGGATGTTGAAAGTCAAACGGAGGGAATCTGGGTGATGGATTTTAGACCGTCGATCTGGAGATCAGATCGACGGTGGAGATGCGATTGCCGCTGCACGGAAGCCTGAGTTATCGCGTGGGCGCTTTGGTTATCCATCGGACACTTTCAAAGAGCGATATCCGTTGGATGAGTGGGCCCCGGTCGGACGGAGGGAGATTGATTTTATTTGAGGCATCTGATATGGACTTCTCTTGTACTTGATGAACGACGGTTCTGTGTGAGTTTTCAAATACGTACAAGGGTGTTTGTGCTCAACCTAGTGTTCCTAAATTGAGTTCATTAATTGTCAACCAGGGTTGGTAAACTGCTGAAGTGTGGTGCACTATATATGCCTAGGTAATTGTTTCTCACTACATTGTGTCTAGTGTTTTATGATGTTTTTGGTTTTTATGGTTTTATGTTCACAAGGGAAAGAACTAAATGCTAATGAGAAGCTATTTGTGAAAACGAGTAGAGTCCTAAACTATTGGTCAAAACAGAGTAGAGTCTAAACTATGGATGGTAATCAACAAATGCAGAGCTTGATAATGACTCTATTGCAAAGAAACAACTCACAACATGAAATTGAAATGAACTTGAGAAATGGACAAGCTAAGTGTAAAATGAAGTTTTTCCTAAATCACTAATCAAACAAATAACTTACAATGTACAACATCTCATCCATGAATAAAGGTTTGTTGGAATATATGTGGAAAAGAACATTTGTAACAAGGTAAGGTTTCTACTCTAAACTAGCTTCTAATTCTGTTCTGCAACTCAGTTTTAGCATTACTAGGCCTCACTCAAAAATTATAGGTTTCCTTTTTAAATGTTCTTTGAGAAAAGGCTTGTTTGTGAAATGGTAAAAAGGTTGTAAAATACTCCAGGCCTTAGACTGTTATTGATAGTTCCTGTCCATATGATGATGTTTAAATAGGAATTTAGAACAAGAATATTTTGTAAATGATGAAGACCGTAGTATCTAAAATTAACAACTAATACAATTTAAAATGCAATAGATAACAACTAAACTAAAATACTAATACAGTGAGCTAAGACTACACTAGGGTGCTACTAGTCTACAGTGAATAGTGTTAAACTAAAAGCCATTATCAAACTTGAAATGAAAGGACAGAGCATCAACTAAATGAAATTTGCCTCCGGAGTGCTCTAACTAAATTGTCATGCAACTAATCTATGGGATTCTACAGCCTATCTTGTTCATCATGAATGGTATTTTGGAAGAGCTTGTAGAACAATCCTGGCTGTACAATTTAATGCAATTGAATTCAAACATAAAACTGAAAACACATACAACTAAAATCTAAGATATCACAGCTAATTCCTACTCGTTTTTATGATGTTTTGGAAGAGCGTATAAGAGTAAGACTAGCTATGCCACTTAGTGTAAACAAGCAACTAAAAACCTACAGTATTACAGTTAAGCCTTATTCATCATGAAGATATTTTGGAAGAGTTTATTAGAGTAAGTCTAACTGTGATAATTAACAAAAAGGGATTGCAACTAAAATCTAACACTACAGCCATGCCTTATTCATCGTAAAGATATTTTGGAAGAGTTTATTAGAGCAAGTATAGCTGTAATGATTAATGAAATTAACTATAAACATAAACTTCAGGAACTGGTCTAGGCTAGAAATGAAAAACGAAACCAAAAATACTTATCTACAACGTAAATACAAAGCTACTCAGGAGGCAGGGGCCCTCCACCACCAGAGTAGCACGAAATCTAGCTCAAAATCGACTCAACGCGTTCAGGGCAATACTGTTTCTTTCATTAAGGGAGGATTTCTTCAAAACAGAGTATTCACGGTTCTGAAATCTAGCAGCAAAAGCCAAAATCTAACCAGCGTTGCTTGGTCTCCCAAGTCATATTTATAATGAAATTACATAACAGAACTTGAGATAATACAGGGATTATTGTCTTTCCCATTCCTATTCAAATTAAAACTCTTATTGAAGATCTCGTACTTTGCTGCAGACAGCTGTAGAGTTCGTGTTTTAATAGGAAACTGCTTCTTAGTTTGGGTGTCCCACGTGCATAACCACCTACAGAATTCCATTCAAACTTCGTGGAGAGCAACAAATGATGTGGATGAGGTAAGGAATCTACCCATATGCGTTTTTCTTCAGACGACACCTGGAACCCACTTAAACTCTAAAACGGATGCGGAATGCGTGATCAGCTACGGAACGCCTGTATTTTGTAGCTATTTTGCAAAAAATTATTAAAACAGCAAAAATCATGAAAATACAATATGTTAATCAATTTCATGTAATCTTTAAGCAATCCTAATCATTCTTCATTGATTTTAGGCTTATGAAGTGATAAAATAATGATGAAATGAAGTGAAGGTTTGTAAAAGAGAAGGCAATTCTAGGGCTCAACATACCCCCACTGCAAGACTATTGCATGTCCTCATGCAATTTCATCAAAACTTATTCCATGTGCTCTAAAACCTCTGTTAAAACATCCAACCTTATCTTTCTGCTTCTTTTGGCCCTAATCTATTTTCTAATCTCTGTTAACTTTTCAGAAATTAGTTCTTCATCTTCCTCTTGTAGTGGAGTGTCAAGTTTATTTTCAATAACCATGTCAGTTTTTCTTCTTCTGCTCCATCAAAAGATTTGGCAAAAGATTTTGTAATCTCCTTATGGAAGCCATCAAATTTCTCTATAAAATTTAACTTCCCTGCTTGTTGTAGTAGCTCCTTGACTTGTGGATATCCTTCCAAATACTTGACTCCAACTGGTTCTGTCCTGACAATTAGCCACATTCCTCCTCTGTGCAGATTATCTTCCTTTCAGAATTATTTTTCTATGCTTGAAGCTAGATTGACTACAGAGTCTAATGCTTTATTTTTGAAACTGTATCTCTGTGTTTGAAGATGGATTAGTTGAAGAATGATGCTTCACCCTCAGAATTACCTTTCTGCACTTAGAGATGGATTGGCTGCAAAGTGTAATGGAGGTGAATGGATGCTATAAGGGAAAATGAAGTGGCTATGGATCTGATGGAGAATTTATGATGAACTTGTGGTGAAATAAGTGAATGATACAATCTTAAGGAGATGTGGAATAGTAGTTTGGAATGTTGGATAAGGGATATGGCCAAGATATGTTAATCAATTCGAATGATAGGTTGTTTTAGGAAACATATGATTATACACATTGTATATATTTCATGTTTTAACTTTTTGCTATTAAAATAATTTTCACAATTTACCTCGGAATTTTTGACCTTGTTAATTGTTGTGCTTGATGTTGTTCCTTTGGTCCTCTTTTAGCATATTGGTCTTCAAAACAGAATCCTTCAATTTCCTGTAATCATCATCTCTTTGTAGGCTGTACAATTGTGTCAGAACTGTTGAATAAGATGTGGCTGCAACATGCAATCTGTAAAAAGAAATGAAGTATGAATATGGAAGATGGATGCGAAATGTAATGGAGTGAAAGTGGAATAGGACTTGTGAAATGAAATGAAAATGGCGTGAATGGAGTGAAAGTGGAATGGACTTGTGAAATGAAATGAAAATGGCGTGAGATGGAGTGAAAGTGGAGTGAAATGGAGTGGAATTGTAGAATGAAATGAATTTTGCAATTTCTCTCAAATGGTACATCAGACTTCCCTGAAATTTTCTGAGGTTGTTACCAATATTATTATGCATCTTCCGACGAAAAATCTCTGCCATTGGTTACACGGATCTCCCAAAAAATGAGAAATGGCTGTAGGTGAAAGTGGCTAATTTCTTGAAGAATACACACTGAAATTTTCTGAAATTTTCCGTGTTTATTCACCCTTCCTCAATGCATTTACCATAAAAATTTCAGGACCAACGGATGCACGGTTTGAAAGTTATGATAAAATCAATTTCTGCCCTGTTTCACCCTTCATTTTGCCCAATGTTGCAACAAAAAAGTACGCCACGAACTCATTTTAAGGCCAAATTGAGTGATTCCAATGGGAAAATGTGTATTTTTACCTTCTCTACTGCCACATGCTTCCAGAATTTCATTTTGATGAAGAAAAGGTGTTGCTGTGCAAAAATACTCAAATCTGTCCTATTCTGTCCATAACGCTGAAAATTGAAAATCTGCCTGAAAAACCCTTCTGAAATGCCCTTAAAAATTGCTTTTTTCCAAATTCTGTCCGCGTCTTACTCAATTTATCATATTCTGAGAAAACCCAGAAGCTCATAATTTTTTATTTCTGCTCCAATCTCTTGCAAAAATTGCACCAAAACTGCCTTCTGGAAAAGTTTGCAAAAAGACGAAAACAGGTTGCTTCAGCAATAGCTGCAGAAACTGCCACTTTCCGCAGCTGTGGTTGAATTGACAAGAAGATGAACATGCTGCTACAAGAAACTAATAAAATGTACTGCTGCAAGTTGTTGTTGATTCCATAAAACCATTAGTCTTCATCAAAGCCAACATTCATGGTACAATTCTTACCATGCGAATAAATGTGTTGAAGTCGAGCATGGGAAGAAATCATTGGATTACCGATCAATAATGAAAATCTTTAACCAATGCGAGACAACTCACCGATAATGTAAATGAGTGTCAAGGTACCTCAGTGCATCTTGACAGGGACGAATGAATGTGTCGAAGTCGAGTCGCCTGCAAGATTTGACAATCAAGAGACATTGTTGTATTCCCATTGTTATCAACGAGGAGGCTTGCCATTGATGAATGCAAGCTCCAAGGCACTTCAAATAATCTCTAATCTTGATACCAGATAAAGTGTTGAGGTCGATGGGACAAGATCTGTTGGAAGGTGGACCTTAAGGAATTCCACATCATCCAACTCGAGCATAGAACCAAAAATGATTTGAAGAACCATGGAAGATTGAAACCATCATGAAATTGCAGAAGTTATTGTGAACTTTGCTCGCCAGTTGCCTGGTTTTCAAGCAAAGGTCATGTCCAATTGCGCCAGCAAGCTGGTTTTCACAATAGGACTTATTTTTTCTCTTTACTTTTTTATTTTATTTTTTATGTCCTACTCTACTTGAAAAAGAAAATCTTGTTCAAGTATATGAGTACTTCCAATGGAACCATGTCTGTAACAAGATGATAGATAAACTCATATGTAGGTTTGAAAGACACTCTTTGATATGTACCTGTATATGAGATGCCAACTGTCTTGATTTAGATGATGTCAAAAGATATTGAATAATTGAGCATTGGAATCCAATGACTGAATTGAACCAAGATTCAATGTAATCTTGTCTTCCTTGTCTTTCCTCTATCATGAAATGAAAGTCTTCGGAGATATGATCTTCATTCATAGAATCTAGTGATAGGCATGCATGAGACTTTTCAATCTCTGGTTCCAATATCTCCTCTTTATCAATAGACATCCATGATTCTTGGACCTTATCTGAGTCTTCTTCTGCTGGTTGTTGTTCTTCAATGACAGCTGGTGAATCATTTTGCAATACCTCAGATTTGTAAGTTGATTGAGGTGTTTTATTGTTGGGGATATGAAATGGTTGTGGAGGTAGTGGAGTGGGGAATCTTTGGGGTGTTTGTGTGGATGGTAATGGAAAAGGTTGAATTGAGGTCAAATGAGGGTGATATTGATGTTGTAGTGGAGGTAAATGGTATGGATAACATTGATCATGGTATTGAGGATAGAGAGGGAAAGATTGAGGATATGATGGATTTCCTTGATAGGGCCTTTGCCAACTTTGTTGCCAAGATTGGTTTTGAGGTTGGGATTGATATGGCCAAGGTTTCCAAGGTTGATTTTGAGGTTGGGATTGATATGGCCAAGGTTGCCAAGGCAAGGGTGTTTTCCAATTACCTTGAGGTTGTTGTGCATAACCTTGAAATTGTGCATAAGGATATTGCATCATATTGGGTTGATGAGGCTGCCATAGTCCTCTTGGAGCTACATAACAAAGTTGCTCTTGTGCTTGATTTGCTCCATTATCCTTCTGGTAAATTGCCTTCAACCCTGGTAATGATGGGCAATCTTCAGTAGTATGTGATCCTACACAAATTTTACACATTTTAATGTTATCAAGTGGACATTCATGCAAAGCATGTTTCTTTCTACATTTAGGGCAAAATATGAATGAAGCAACTTTTTGCTTGTTTTGCATTCTTAGCATGTCATTTTGTTCATTTAAATTACCAAGAATGTTTAGCAAATTGTTAGGTTCAGTTTGAATTACCAATCTTGATGCTGACTTACTTACTCTTGCCATAAATGGATCTTGAGGGGATCTTACACACTTTTCTTTTCCTCTTGATATGTTCTTGCATAGTTCACAAATTTCTTGAAATGACAATCGATAGACATCTCCTTTTCCCACAAGATTAAGAAGATCAATCATTCATCCTTTATAGCATTTAGTAGGAGAGTTTTTAATGCATCTGATCCTAAATTATGCAATTTAGATCTTTTGATATTATAAATAAATCTCTCCACTAAATCTTCTAGGCTTTCATCCTCTTTTTGGTTCATCTTAAAGACTTCATTTCTAAGGTCATGGTGCATGCAATAACCTTTATATTTTTCCAAAAATACTATTTTCATATCATCCCATGTCCTTATAGAATTTGTTCCTAAAGTCATGAACCATCTAAGAGCTCTATCCTTTAATGTTGTCGGAAACAAATTCAATTTTTGCATGTGCAATGAGTAGCCATAAGATCTACAAATTATTTCAAATTCAAAAAGAAAGGTTTCCGGGTCTTCTGATCTCATACCTTTGAAGTTAGGAAGTACAGATGGATGGATGTTTTTCATTTGAACGTTGATATCAGTTTCTTGAATGGGAAATCCAAAAGGATCTTCCTCATTGTCATCATCTCCATCCATTTCTTCAACCTCCTTTGTCACCTCTTCTTCTACCTGCAAAATTATGAATTCATGATGTGGATGTGTGGCTCTTACTGCACCACATGATATAGTGGGTGTGGTAGGTGATTGAAGTTTTTTTTTTTTTTTTTTTTGGATGTAGGAAATCAGGATACCTAGTTACACTTCCCCGGCAACGGCGCCAAAATGTTTGTGCTCAACCTAGTCTCCTAAATTGAGTTCATTAATTGTCAACCAGGGTTGGTAAACTGCTGAAGTGAAGTGCACTATATGTGCCTAAGTAACCTTTTCCTACTTCGTTGTGTTTAGTTTTTTCAGATGTTTTTGGTTTTTATGGTTTTATGTTGAGAAGGGAAAGAGATAAATGCTAATAAGAAGAAGCTATTGGTCAAAACATAGTAGAGTCCTAAACTATTGGTCAAAACAGAGTAGAGTCTAAACTATGGATGGTAATCAACAAATGCAGAGCTTGATAATGACTCTATTGCAAAGAAACAACTCACAACATGAAATTGAAATGAACTTGAGAAATGGACAAGCTAAGTGTAAAATGAAGTTTTTCCTAAATCACTAATCAAACAAATAACTTACAATGTACAACATCTCATCCATGAATAAAGGTTTGTTGGAATATATGTGGAAAAGAACATTTGTAACAAGGTAAGGTTTCTACTCTAAACTAGCTTCTAATTCTGTTCTGCAACTCAGTTTTAGCATTACTAGGCCTCACTCAAAAATTATAGGTTTCCTTTTTAAATGTTCTTTGAGAAAAGGCTTGTTTGTGAAATGGTAAAAAGGTTGTAAAATACTCCAGGCCTTAGACTGTTATTGATAGTTCCTGTCCATATGATGATGTTTAAATAGGAATTTAGAACAAGAATATTTTGTAAATGATGAAGACCGTAGTATCTAAAATTAACAACTAATACAATTTAAAATGCAATAGATAACAACTAAACTAAAATACTAATACAGTGAGCTAAGACTACACTAGGGTGCTACTAGTCTACAGTGAATAGTGTTAAACTAAAAGCCATTATCAAACTTGAAATGAAAGGACAGAGCATCAACTAAATGAAATTTGCCTCCGGAGTGCTCTAACTAAATTGTCATGCAACTAATCTATGGGATTCTACAGCCTATCTTGTTCATCATGAATGGTATTTTGGAAGAGCTTGTAGAACAATCCTGGCTGTACAATTTAATGCAATTGAATTCAAACATAAAACTGAAAACACATACAACTAAAATCTAAGATATCACAGCTAATTCCTACTCGTTTTTATGATGTTTTGGAAGAGCGTATAAGAGTAAGACTAGCTATGCCACTTAGTGTAAACAAGCAACTAAAAACCTACAGTATTACAGTTAAGCCTTATTCATCATGAAGATATTTTGGAAGAGTTTATTAGAGTAAGTCTAACTGTGATAATTAACAAAAAGGGATTGCAACTAAAATCTAACACTACAGCCATGCCTTATTCATCGTAAAGATATTTTGGAAGAGTTTATTAGAGCAAGTATAGCTGTAATGATTAATGAAATTAACTATAAACATAAACTTCAGGAACTGGTCTAGGCTAGAAATGAAAAACGAAACCAAAAATACTTATCTACAACGTAAATACAAAGCTACTCAGGAGGCAGGGGCCCTCCACCACCAGAGTAGCACGAAATCTAGCTCAAAATCGACTCAACGCGTTCAGGGCAATACTGTTTCTTTCATTAAGGGAGGATTTCTTCAAAACAGAGTATTCACGGTTCTGAAATCTAGCAGCAAAAGCCAAAATCTAACCAGCGTTGCTTGGTCTCCCAAGTCATATTTATAATGAAATTACATAACAGAACTTGAGATAATACAGGGATTATTGTCTTTCCCATTCCTATTCAAATTAAAACTCTTATTGAAGATCTCGTACTTTGCTGCAGACAGCTGTAGAGTTCGTGTTTTAATAGGAAACTGCTTCTTAGTTTGGGTGTCCCACGTGCATAACCACTTAGATATTTTTGCTCAGACTATGTGGAGAGCAACGAATGATGTGGATGAGGTAAGGAATCTGCCCATATGCGTTTTTCCTTCAGACCCTTCCGTAGACACACTGAACCCACTTAAACTTTAAATCCATTACGGGAATGCATGATCAGCTGACGAACGCGTGACGCCTACACCGCCGTATTTTGTAGCTATTTTGCAGAAAATTATTAAAACAACAAAAACCATGAAAATACAATATGTTAATCATTGCATGTAACCTTTAAGAAATCCTAATCATTCTTCATTGATTTTAGGCTTATGAAGTGATAAAAGAATGACGAAATGAAGTGAAGGTTTGTAAAAGAAAAGGCAATTTTAGGGCTCAAATAGTACAAGGGACACGTGTCAACTGTCGTATGGAATCACTGGCTTCCGGGGAAAAGCCGCCCTCCGCTGAAGAGCAGTGCGAAAGAAACCACGTGGGTTTGGAAAACAGCGCGTGGATGGGGGGGGGTCCACAGGGATGGCGCGTTCCGCACCGTCCGATCTGCAGAGCAGATCGATGGTGGATATTGCTCCATCATTTATACAGGTGGAACCTTTGGGAATAAATTAAAACCCAAAAAACAAAAATAACAAAGGTTTTTCGTGGTTTGGCGGAGAAAAATTAATTCGAAAGGATAAGCGCCCGATGGGTTTAGCAGTTGGTTCTGGCGCTCGGGCGCATGGGCGAAAAAGGGTTAGGGACTTAGCCCGAGGGGGCTTAAGTCCATATCATAGAAAATATGGATTTTCTATGGTTTTTTAATGTTTTTCAAAGGAAATGGAGGTTCTGATAAGGCTAAGAAGGGGTCTTAGACCTTATGAAATGGATTTTATGAAATGGGAAGGGAAGAAAACATGAAATTATGGGATTTTCATGGGGAATGGAAAAATAGAAAATGAGGTTAGTATGGGAAGGAGAAAAAGGGAAAAATGGGGTTTGCAGCAGTATTTTGGCTTTGGAAATCAGCAGGATTCTGAGTTTTGAAGGGAAACAGTAGTGAATATTACCCAAGGATAGGATATTATAAAAAGTCCTCAAGTACCAGAAATTTTAGTAATGAAATTGTTTCTTGAAGGCTATCCAACATCATTTAGCCACCATCTGATATGACAGATTTTTATGGGTGGTTAATAGGATGGACATCCCCTAAGTGATGATGTGTTGGTGTCCCGTGTTTTGACAGCTTGGAAAATCAAAAGACAAGGCAACATCAAAACCAATCTTTAGAGTTCCAGGATCTAGTCCTCCTGTTCTCAGAGAGGGATCTCTCAAGTATTTGTTTGCAAAGGTTTTTCTTGTGTGCTTTGATTATGGATTTTAGACTAGTTATTAGGTGCTGATGTTTGTTTGGTTGGATTGAGTTGATACAGCAAAACATGAAAGGTCTAGGAAAGATAGACAAAAAGAGAAAATATCTGGTTCATTGGGAAATGGAGTCAAAATAAGTTCACACAAAACTCTTCAAGGGATATGGGATATCAAAGGGCAAATCTAACTTGGCTACGTGATCCTTTTGTTTTTGGAATGAGATGGACATTAATGATTTGGAAAGAGAAGTTTAATTCTCAACATAGGGAACTTGAAAACATAACTTAGCAATAAAGAGATATTTGATAGACAGGGCTAGCCATAAATTCTACAAAAATTCTTTAAGCAAATAATGACTTCAATACAACTTTTAAAATGAAATCTAAGATTCGGGGAACACCCTATTTCCTCAAAGATTTTATTTTAAAGGACATAGAAAACATAAAAGATTCACTGATAATTGCAGTCATAGAAGAGGGAACACCTAAATAACATCTATGCTTACAACTATAAAGACCTTTAAAACAACTGTTCAAGCAATGGAAAAGGGAAAGATCAAAACCGACCTCTCTGATTAACTTAAAACAATGGTACTTCAAAGGGAGACTTCAATAACAGCTTTCAAGTGATGGAAGACAAGCATGGAAAACCATAAATCATGTTGAAACCAACTATTTGAGCTATTATATGAATAAAAAAGCATAAATATTAAAGAGAAATTTTAAAGCCTCTAAAATAATTCAGCAGAAGGAAACATAAAACAATGAAGGATGAACAGATCTAAGGTGCTTCCTGGAGTCATTTCTTAGTCTAAAAATTTCAACCTACTGTAGTAATAATTTATGAAACATAATGAAAATAGGGGAGAAACATAGAACAAATTTAGAATACTTCACCAACAGCCAAGCTCATGGATCCAATGATAGAGCCTTCTCAGGAATAGACACGCCACAACATTATCAAGACATCCGAGACTTCAATTTTCTTTTCAACTTCAACAGACTTGTATATTTATTTCAGAGAGTTTCAAAGTTACAACTTCTGATCAATCAACAACCAACAACCAACCCCCCACTCATCTTCTGTCGTGGTATATGTAGAAGGATGAGGAGGTGAGATCTGATAAAAGATCTCAATTACAATTAATACAGAATTAAATGGCTCATTGGCCCTCGAGGGGCTCAAATGAGGAGATTTACATACATATCCTTTGTATTAAATGATTTACATAATGATTTCAATCTTGGTAGGAGTTTGTTGACTTTTGAGGTACTGTGCGGCATCGAAGTAACTCTGCAGATATTCTTTGCATTGAAGTTCCTGGCAGAAATAACTTCTTCGGCTCTGTCGATGCAAAATATCTAATCTTAATCAATAAATTAAGCTCTTGATTGAATACTTTGAGGCATAGGTGGCGCTTTTAGTTGCTCGGAGGAATCAATTTGCCTCAATTTGTAGCGGTGGAGGGTTTCCTGTTGGTGAAACCCTTTGGATTTGTTTTGAATCCTGCTTTAACCCGGGGATTAGGTTTATAATGATCATTTTGGGCCATAATCCTCGTAAACAGTCCATTAATCCTCTACTCTGATAATTTCTTGGTCTTTGGTGCTGATACTCTTTTTCTGCACTTAATCCATGTTTTCTTGCTATTGCGCAGGGCTACACAGGGTCTGTAATGCATCAATGGTTCATGAAACATTGATAAATATGAAAATTTTAAACCCGGTGATCGATTTCCTTTGGTAAATCGAAAGCAAGAGAGTCATCACCCTATTCTTTCGAATTTTCTTCGTTCATAGTGAAAACCTTCGAAAACCTGCAAAATACAAACAAAACGTTATAAAATCCTGCTTTACTGGTTTTACTACATTCGAGTGCGTGGAGGTTGCGTGGTTGTTGGATGGCATCATCCAACGGTCCAGATTTATCGAGAGTGATCGTGGAGTGAGTGAACAGAAGATCAAATCCGAGTCGTCGATCTGCAGAGATTGACGGTCGAGTTTGAAAGGGGCGGTCAAAGGAGAAGGATGAATATGAGCCATCGATCGCACAGAGATCGACGATCGGGATCGGGCGATGGAAAGTCAGCCGAGGTGAATTGTTGAATGGGCAACGGAAACGGGCGATGAAATATGGATTTTCGATCTGCAGATCAGATCGACGGCGGGGATTGATTTGCTATGGTACAAAGGCTGGTTATAGCGCGGGCACTTTAGCTATCCATCGGACACTTTGGAGGAGCGATAGTCGTTGGATGAGTGGGCCTAGATCGGTTGGCAGAGATTCATTTCATTGGGCGTCCTGGTCCAGATTTTAACGCGTGATGGACGAAGGTTGCGCGGCGGTTTTCAAATCGTACAAGGGACATGCGTCAACTGTCTTATGGAATCGCTGGCTGTCGGGGAAAAACCGACGTCCGCTGAAGAGCGGTGCGAAAGAAACCACGTGGGTTTGGAAAACAGCGCGTGGATTGGGGGGGGGCACAGGGATGGCGCGCTCTGCACCGTCCGATCTACGGAGCAGATCGATGGTGGAGATTGCTCCATCATTTATACGGGTAGCACCTTTGGGAATAAATTAAAACCAAAAAAACACAAATAACAAAGGTTTTTCGCGGTTTAGCGGAAAAAAATTAATTCGAAAGGATAAGCGCCCGATGGGTTTAGCAGTTTGCTCATGCCGGTGCGCATGGGCGAGAAAGGAGCAGGACTGTCCAGGGGGCTTAAGTCCGGAACATAGAAAATATGGATTTTCTATGGTTTTTTAATGTTTTCCAAAGGAAATGAAGGTTCCGATAAGGCTAAAAAGGGGTCTTAGACCTTATGAAATGGATTTTATGAAATGAAAAGGGAAGAAAACATGAAATTATGGGATTTTCATGGGGAATGGGAAAATAGAAAAGGAGGTTAGTATGGGAAGGAGAAAAAGGGAAAAATGGGGTTTGCAGTAGTATTTTGGCTTTGGAAATCAGCACGATTCTGAGTTCTGAAGGGAAACAGTAGTGAATATTAGCCAAGGATAGGATATTATCAAAAGTCTTCAAGTATCAACAATTTTAGTAATGAAATTGTTTCTTGAAGGCTAGCCAACATCATTTAGCCATCATCTGATATGACAGAATTTTATGGGTGGCTAACAGTGGCTCCACTTGGGGATGGTGCCTTTTTGAAGGCATCAAGAACTGTAGACTTGTATTCTCTAGGAGGCTGATCAGTTGCCTCGTCCATTGGGCTGTTTACTTCTGCTTGAATGATCTTCTTTTGTTCTGGAAACAAGTTATCAATTATTAGAAACAGTGGAACTTTCATCAACAAATTTTCTACCTACCCAATCCTACTGATCTAACATTTTTTATTCATCAGAATGCACTTGGATTGGCAAACTCTCTTACAAAATTTTATTCTTTTGAAAGCATAAAAACTAATCTAATTCTACTTCTTATTTCTCCTTGAACTCAGATTAAACAGTTGAGCTCAGATAATTTCTCTACCTAATCTACTGTCTGTTGGGATTACGCTGTCCAACAGACCTTCATTCTCTAAATTCTACAACAGAAATTTAAAAACAGCCAAGTCAAGATTAAGCTGTTCGACTTGCTGTGATGTATGGCATAAAAACAAACTGCACATAGATTATTATTTGCAGAAAATAAAAAATAAAAAATGGAAGGCTTAAGATCTGAAATTTTTTCATCATGGCCTTCTCCTTTCTTCACAGCTCTGTTTTTGCTTTGTTTTGAGTTGTTTTTGCTTTTCTTCTGGTTCAGGTTTTAAGCTGATTAGAACCAGATCTTTACATTTCTTTGACTCAGAATTTTACCATAGTTTTGAGTCATCTTCTTTGGAAACTTTGGTTCAGATTTTGAGTTTGTTTGAACCTTCAATTTATATCCTAATCTATCTACTGATAAGCCAAGATTGAACAGTTTTGCAAATCAAATTCACTATCCTATCAGTAGAAAATTTAAAACTAATTAGTCAATATTAAACTGTTTGACTAACTAGAAGTGTGTTTTGTAGTAGTGGCATTTAAGCTTGCACACTATAAGATTTATTTCTCTTTTTTTTTTTTTTTTTTTGGCATGGGGCTTTGCCTTTCTTGTTTTCACAATCTGCCCTCTTTTCTTTCTTTTCTTTGTTTTTGTATTTTCGATTTTTCATAACTTTTGAATGCAATGGCTAGACTGTGATATTTATAATGGTAAAAAAAAAATGCTTTGAAACTTAAGATTCTTGGCAGAAGTAATGCTTGAGCATCTTGCCATTGACAGGACCTCCATATAGGTCTTTTCCATTCAATTCTTTCAAGAAAAATGTATTATGACCCCTCTCAACATGAATAATATATGGCCCTTTCCACAAGTTCTCAAACTTGCCATGCTTCCCCTTCTCTTCTCTTCTTGAATCCCATTTAAGAACAACACTTCCAACCTGGAAATTGTTTGCCTTAGTCCTCTTATCAAATAGCTTCTTCATTTTTTCTTGGACTAACTGTGTTCTTTCATAAACTTCTTCTCTGGTCTGCTGTAAATGGATTGTTTGGTTGATCCTCCTCTGCATATCATTTTCTTCAACCTGCACTTCTTGAAGGAGCTTCATGACTGGAACTCCCAATGAGGTAGGAAAAATTGCATCCATGCCATAAACTAACTGATAGGGGGACATGTTTATTGATTTCTTTGTAGTTAATCTATCAGCCCATAAGGCATGAACCAACTTACTGTGCCATGATTTTTGATTCTGTTCCAACAACTTTTTTATGATATTGATGAGACTCTTGTTGGAGGATTCAGCTAATCCATTTCCTTGGGGATAGTAAGCAGTAGAATGGCCCAAGGTTATATGGTATTTGTGACATAAATAAACCATCTTCTTAGATTTGAAAGCAGCAGCATTGTCTGTTTTGATTTTTCTGGGGCAACCAAATCTGGATAGGATATGGGTTTCAAGAAACTTGATAATGACAGAGTCATTAGAATTCCTGGTAGGTATAGCTTCTATCCATTTGGTGAAGAAGTCAGTGGCTGTGAGGATCCACTTATGTTGAGCTGAGGAAGATGGATGAATTTCCCCAATGAAGTCTAGCCCCCATTGTTGAAAAGGTGCCTCAAATCTGATAGGATGTAAAGGTAAGGGAAGGAGTTTCCTCTTGCCATCAAAGATTTGACACTTATGGCAAGACATGACCAACTTCTGAGTGTCTGGGAAAAGGGTAGGCCAATAGTAACCTGATCTAAGAATTTTGTTTGCTGTGGCCTTCCAGTAGAGGTGACCTCCACATTCTCCATCATGCAATTCATGCATGATCTTTCCTGCATCATCTTCAAGTAAACATTTAAGCAAAATTCCAACAGCATTTTTCCAATATAATACTCCATCTAAGATACAAAAACTCAAAGCCTTTTGTTTCAAGAATCTAGCTTTAGTTTTAGACAAAGAAGGACGAGAATTTAAATATAAAAGCACATAAACAATGTCAGCATACCAAGGAGAATTCAGAAATGTTTCTTCAATGAAAGGAGTAGTAGCTTCTTCTACTTCTTCCAACACATCTACCATATTCATGTCTAGTGCTTGGAAATTAGACTCAGCCATAAGTTTTGCTAATCCTTGCCCTTTAACTAGTTTGGTGGGCCTAATTTCTAAGTCATATTCAAGAATGGTTGCAATCCATTTTCCCCTTTTACCATCAGGGTCTTGACTTAGAATGTCTTTGACAACAGTATGTGGAACAAAATCAATTATGTGAGAGTGTAAAATATAGACCCTAAAGTCCTTTAATGCTTTCACTAATGCTAAGGCTTGCTTCTCCATGATACTATATTTGAGAGGAGCATCTCTTAAGGCCCTACTAAAAAAGGATATTGGTTGTTCTTGCCCCAAATCATTCTTTTGAAGCAAAACTGCAGCTATTGTATGTTCAGATGCAAAAGAAAAAATGTAAAAGTCTTTGGTAAAATCAGGACTAATCAGGACTGGTGTTTGGGTAAGAGCTTGTTTGACCAGTTCGAATGATTGTTTAGCTGGTAAAGTCCATTTTACACCCACGTTTTTCTTAAGCATGTTTGTAATGTTTTTTAATAGCTCAACAAGGTTGGGAATAAACCTTCTCAAAAAATTTATCTTTCCAATGAAGGATTGCAATTCTTTGAGGCTTCTAGGATGGCTAATTTGCAATATGCCATCTATCCTTATAGGGTCTATTTTGATTCCTTCTTCTGAAATTATATGACCAAGAATTTTCCCTTCTTGGAGACCAAAGAGGGTCTTCTTGGGATTCGGTGATAAGCCAAATTTCCTACACTTCTCAAAAACCTTTCTTAGGTGAATCAAATGCTCTTCATCAGTTTTTGAGAAAACAGTTATGTCATCAAGGTAAATAATTATAAAATAGCCAATATCTTCAGAGAAGGCTATGTCCATGGTCCTTTGGAAGGTGGCCCCTGCATTCATTAATCCAGAAGGCATTTTGACATACATAAAGGTGCCCCAAGGTGTGGTAAAAGCAGTTTTGATTTGATCACTTGGGAACACTAACACCTGATTGTAACCCGAGAACCCATCTAATAGGGATATTCTTCTTGACCCAACTACCCTTTGAAGTATATGGTCCATCTTGGGTAAGGGGTAGTTGTATTTTAAAGAGGCTCTGTTTAAATTTCTGAAGTCAATACAGAGCCTGATTTCCCCTGTTTTCTTTCTAATAGAAACTAAGTTTGATACCCATTCTGAAAATCTGATGGGTACTATGATCCCAACATTGTACATATTCTCAATTTCTGCCTTAACTAAAGGTAGTAAAAGGGGATTTATTCTCCTTAGTTTTTGCTTAAAAGGATTTTGATTTTCCTTCAAGGGGATCTTATGCTGGATGATGCTGGTATCATATGATTTTAAGTCTTTGTATTCCCAAGCAAACACATCTTTGAATTCTTTGAAAAGCTCTATGTATTGCAATTTTATGTGAGCTGGGAGGGTGCTGGATAGCTTGATCATCTTGGGTTCTGCTAGACTACCTATGTTATGCTCTTCTACATTTGTTTCCACAGGCTCCATTCTTGGTTCTTTGGCTACATCGTTGAGATCAAACAGGTGTTCTAAAGGTGTGAGACCTCTTGGGATTTTATCATTTTTGCATTGTAAGACTTCCAAGTCTTCTTGGTCTTCATTGTTCATTATCTCTGCTTCAAAAGGATTCTCACAATGATTTATATTAGCAGGATATGTTATTTCAGCCTCTGGGATTTGTTCGATATACAAACATTTTTTTTTATGGCCAGTTTCTGGTTCTGGTATGCCGAAATCATTTTCTGATTTCAAGAAATCATCTATGTGTCTGTCAGATTCAAATACTTGCCAATGATCTTCGTTATCAGGCACAACAGGTCTGTGTTTCACCTTTATACTGAGTTGTTCATTTATCTCAGGTACTTGGCAATTGCTGGCAGTGAAGGCAAGTTCATTTGCTAGATGATTTAGTGCTCTAGGGATGAAAATGAGTTCATATTTTTCGAAAGTTTTTAATAGGTCAAGGGCAGCATTTCGATATTCCCTAAGCCTTGGATTCTTGGCTGAGTATTCTCCTTTGATTTTTTTGATGATAAGTTCAGAATCCCCTAAAATAGATATCTTTTGGGCTTCTAATTCTTTAAGCAATTGTAAGCCTAGGAGAAGTGCTTCATACTCAGAAATATTGTTAGTGCATGGGAAGTCTAACTTGTATGAAAAACTCTGATTTGTGTTTTGAATCCAGACACCTGCCCCTGCACTAGTTTTATTACAGGATCCATCGAAATTTATTGTCCAAAGTATTTTTGACTCATTTTCATTTTCTTGTTGCTGTTGATCATCAATGTTTTGAAGTTGATTCGAGGTAAGATTGGATTGTTCTGGTGAACTGATTAGGTCCATGTTTTCTTTACCTTGTTGAGTAATTTCATCTTCGTTACACAAGATAAAGGAGTCTAAACTTGATTGAATAGAATAGATTGGAGTGTTGTTTGGTTTGTCCATGTTACTCACCATGTACTTCATGTGGGATTCTCTATATAGTCTTCTGTTTTGGTTAAAAACAGGGATGGTGGCATAAGACATATCCATTTGAAGGCTTCCCTGAAGTTTGGCTCCCCATGATCTTGATAAGAGCATGCCATACTTAGGGGGAATTTCAGCTACAACTATATCCATTACTAGATTCTTGGCGGGGATCTGAGCTAAGTTAACACATAAATATTTGATTAAACCCAAACATTTGACTCTGCTTGAGTCAAAAGAATACAAATCTTTGTATGGTTTAGTAATCTCTAAGCCTAGACTTTCCATTACTACTTTGGGCATTAGATTGTGTGAAGCTCCAGAATCTAACATGGCATTGTGTAGAATTTTATCGTGTATGTTCAAACTAACATAGAAGGGAGGGACTGGTCCCTCTTGATATTTTCCTTCAACCTCTGGGCCAAACAATAGCTCAGGTTTGTCGTCTGTCAAGTTTAAGGTGTCAGTATCACTGCCTAAGTTTAAAGCTTTTAAAACTTGGTTTTTGTACACTTCTTGGGTTACTAGTTCAGCTAGGGGGATGGTAATTTTTATCTTAGCAATCTCTCCCTCAAGGCTGAAAGGAATAATTGACTTGTTAATATTTACATCTGTTTTTTCAATTGAATTCTTTTCAGCAGCTTTGATTTGCTGAACCTTGTTTGGACTAGTGATAGGAATAGTTTTATTAGGACCACTAGCTGAAGTGCTAGGGGTACTCTGTTCAACATTTGGCTGGATTCCCTTGTCTTTGTTTAAATCTGGTTTCTTGGCTGAAATGTTGGTTTTTTCTGCTGTCTTTTTGGGCTGGCTTTCTGTGTTTTTCTTGACAGCAGTGCTAGCATTCTTATCTTTTGAATTCTCCATACTTCCCTTGCTCCTAAGATCATACTGTTTGTGTATCTCCATGATTGCATTTTCAAAACCTAATCTATAGTCATCAGAATCTTCATAGGTGTTTGTATTTTGATCATTAGAGAAGAAACCTTGTTCTTCCTCAGTGAGGAAAACATCATCCCCACTATCTGATCCAATCAAGTTTACATGTGATTCTTCCAACCTTTCCAACTCCCTGTCTTCCTCATATTGATCTACATAGTTCTGTTGAAAGGGAGGTCTAATTTGTTGGTCACTTTCTTTTTTCTTATCTTGATTGTTATCTCTTCTATAATTCTGATTTCTATTTCTGTTTTTATTGTTTTGAAGTGCATTCTGGTTTTGATTTGCTTGTGCTTTCTTAATTATGCTCATCTCTTTCATCATTTCTTCCAACATTCTCTCCATTTTTAAGCTTGAAGTAGAAGGAGGGGATTCCTCTTTAAAAGGTACTCTCTTCTCAGTTTTCATTCTTGCTCTCTTTTCTATTAAGTTGACTTCTATAGAAAGAGCACCCCTTTGCATATCTTCGAGAGTTGCAAAATCTTTTTCTCTTAGTGAATAAGTCATGTCAGAGTCAAATCCTTCAGGAAACTTATTTAAGGCTGAGCCTTGTGGAGGTTTTAGTTCTGGGGAAAGTGCATTATATACACTGTTAAATCTAGTACAATAGGCTTGTACACTTTCCCCAGGGTTCCTACGGAGATTGTTGTAATCAGCAAGGACTTGGAGAGGATTCTTCTTTACTTCCCATTTGTTCAAGAATGTCTGGTGGAAGCCTTGGAGATCATTAATAGTACGGGGGGCTAAACCTTTAAACCATTTTCTTACTTCTCCCCCTAAGCTCTGAGCAAATAATCTAAGCTTGACAGAATCATCATCGATCTCATTTCTGTCAAAGTAGTCATCCATCTTATCCACATGTTGTGATGCAGTTGTAGCATTGTTAGCATCATATAATGGAATTTTGGACTGATAGTCCTGTGGAAGATTGACTAATGGTACAGGAAGGACTAAGGGAGCATACCATGCTGCCATGATATGTGGTGGGGGTGGGTTTACAAGGGGTGGATTGACAAGAGGAGGTGTGGGCTGAAGTGGAGTGGTTTGAATAGTGGATGAAGGGTGGACAAAAGTGAATGGAACAGAAGTAGATTGCTGAGCTGATCTTGGATGAGAGACACCTAGGTTATGAAGGAAGTGTAAATCAGGAGGTGTTGTTTCTCTACTATCAGGATGTTCACTTGTCTTAGGAAATGAAAGTGAAGACTCAGAATCTAGTTGATCTAAATCACCAAATGACCTAGTCCTAAAGGTATTAACTAAGTCAGCTTGTGATTGTTGTAGAGCTAAAAGACTTTCAGGGACTGAATTAGCTCTTGGAGGTGATCTGAAAATAGTTGAAGATTCTATCTTAGGAGACTTCCTAAGGATTATTTCTGGGTCATCAACTATCTCAGGTGGATCAGGGTCAGGATGGGTTCTAGTGTGGATCTTTCTAGGAGCCACTATGCTGTGTTTTTAGACCCAAATAACAAGAAAAGTTCAACCAAGTATGACAATATTTGAGAGGTTAACTGATCTGTTTACACAAATTTTAATCCTACAGTCCTCTAACTGGATTTGAATGATATTATAATGATAAGGGTTCTTCCCAGTGGAGTCTTAAGGTCTGTTCAGGATTGTGGAGTCGCCAGGTGGAAAGTTTAGAATGTTTTCTAAGAGGTACACTATCCACCTCAGTGTTTGTGAAATATCCTTTTGCAAGGATATTCTGAAACACAACAAACTCTAACCAGAGATTGACTGGGAGGGCATTCACCAGATATTTCACCTCAAAAAGAGGATGAGATCCGGAGGCTACCTGGCCCTTTCCAGACTCTGTCTAAGAGTATAAGGTAAAACACAACAAAAGGTAAGTGATATATAAGAATGAGTGTTTTACTACAAAGTGGAAGTTTTTAGCTCGTGAGGAGGTAAAAGGTTTTATGGTCCACTACCATGTTTATTATGAAGCCAAACTTGAAATGTTTTTGGGTTTTTCTGAGTTATTTTGGTTTTATAGGTTAAGAGAGTGTTCTAAGTCTGATTTTGCACTTAGCTAAGGTGTTCAAACAAACAGAGTTGCTCTTATGGCTTGGTAATTGGTTCCTTCAAGGTTTGGTAAGGCTTAACGAGAATCCTAAGGTTTACTTAGTTTGTCACTGATTCAATTAAGTCTTATCATAATTACCATTTGTTAGGTAGTGCTTGAAAAAAGGTTACTTATGTTATACTGGACCCAAAAGTTTAAAGAAAGGTTTTGAAACCTCTAATTCTCAGTAGGTCCCACCGTGATCGCCATTATGTTGGTGGCGATGAGGTGGCTAATAATCACTGGATATTCTTGAAAATAAGGGATTTCTGAAGTCCTAAGGGGTATTTGGATTGTTACTGACTCAGATGTCCCACCGTGATCGCCATTATGTTGGTGTCCCGTGTTTTGATAGTTTGGCAAATCAAAAGACAAGGCAACATCAGAACCAATCTTTAGAGTTCCAAGATCTAGTCCTCCTGTTCTCAGAGAGGGATCTCTCAAATATTTGTTTGCAAAGGTTTATCTTGTGTTCTTTGATTATGGATTTTAGACTAGTTATTAAGTGCAGATGTTTGTTTGGTTGGATTGAGTTGATACAACAGAACATGAAAGGTCTAGGAAAGATAGACAGAAAGAGGAAATATCTGGTTGATTGGGCAATGGAGTCAAAATAAGGTCACGACAAACTCTTCAAGGGATATGGGATATCAAAGGGAAAATCTAACTTGGCCACAGGATCCTTTTGTTTTTGGAATGAGATGGACATTAATGATTTGGAAAGAGAAGTTTAATTCTCAACAAAGGGAACTTGAGAACATAACTTAACAACAAAGAGATATTTGATAGACAGGGCTAGCCATAAATTCTACAAACATTCTTTAAGAAAATAATGACTTCAAGAAAAATTTTAAAATGAAAACTAAGATTCGGGGAACACCCTATTTCCTCAAATATTTTATTTTAAAGGACTTAAAAAACATAAAAGATTCACTGATAATTGCAATCATATAAGAGGGAACACCTAAATAACATTTATGCTTACAACTATAAAGACCTTCGAAACAACTGTTCAAGCAGTGGCAAAGGGCAAGATCAAAACCAACCTCTTTGATTAACTTAAAACAACGGTACTTCTAAGGGAGACTTCAATAACAACTTTCAAGTGATAGCAGACAAGCAGGGAGAACCATAAATCATGCTGAAACCAACTATTTGAGCTATTAAGGAAATAAACAAGCATGAAGACTAAAGAGAGAGATTAAAGACTCTAAAATACTTCAGCAGAAGAAAACATAAAACAATGAAGGATGAACAGGTCTAAGGTGCTTCCAGGAGTTATTTCTTAGCCTAAAACTTTCAACCTATTGTAGTAAGAAATTATGGAACATAATGAAAACAGGGGAAAAAACATAGAACAGTTCAGAATACTTCACCAACATCCAAGCTCATGGATCCAATGATATAGCCTTCTCAGGAACAAGCATGCAACAACATCATCAAGACATCTAAGACTTCAATTTGTTTTTCAAATTCAACAGAATTGTATATTTATTTCAGAGAGTTTCAGTGTTACAACTTGTAATCAAACAACAACCAACACTCACTCATCTTCTACTATAATATATATAGAAGGATGAGGAGGTGAGATCTGATAAAGATCTCAATTACAATTAATACAGAATTAAATGGCTCATTGGCCTTTGAGGGGTTCAATGAGAAGATCCACATACATATCCTCTTTATTAAATGATTTACATAATGATTACAAGCTCGGTAGGAGTTTTGTTGACCTTTGAGGCATTGTGTGGTGACGAAGTAACTCTGCAGATATTCTTTGTATTGAAGTTCCTGGCAGAAGTAACTTCTTTGTCTGTGTCGAGGTAAAATATCTGATCGTGATCAAGAAATTCAGCTCCTGATTGAATACTTTGAGGCACAGGTGGCGCTTTAGTCGCTGGAAGGAATCAATTCGCCTCCATTTGTGGCGTTGGAGGTTCCCTGTCGGTGAAATCTTTTGGATTTGCTTTGAACTCTGTTTTAACCTGGGGTTTAGGTTTATAATGATCATTTTTGGCCATAATCCTCGTAAACAGTCCATTAATCCTTTGCTTTGATAATTTCTTGGTCTTCAGCGTTGATACTCTTTTCCTGCGCTTGATCCATGTTTTCTTGCTGTTGCGCAGGGCTGCATAGGGTCTGGAATGCATTAATGGTTGACGAAACATTGATAAATATGAAATTTTTAAACGCGATGATCGATTTCCTTTGGTAAATCGAAAGCAAGAGAGTCGTCACCCTCTTCTTTCGAATTTTCTTCGTTTATAGTGAAAACCTTCGAAACCCTGCAAAATACAAACAAACGTTATAAAATCATACTTTTATAGGTCAATCTGCATCGGAGGATGTGCGGAGGAAGCAGGGCCATTGGATGGCATCATCCAACGGTCGAGATTTAATCTCAGAATGGTCAAAAAAGCATAGGGGAAGGAGGATTAGATCAGAGCCATCGATTCGCCTTTGAGATGGTCGGGGGATGATTATTAGAGAGATCCCAGTGGTCGGAGAAAAATCACGGGGTATACCCCGCCGAGTGGCTTCTGGCCATTGATTTGGATCAATTTGGACGGTCAAGATGGAATCAGGGGATGTTGAAAGTCAAACGGAGGGAATCTGGGTGATGGATTTTGGACCATCGATCCGCAGATCAGATCGACGGTGGAGATGCGATTTCCACTGCACAGAAGCCTGAGTTATCACGTGGGCACTTTGGTTATCCATCGGACACTTTCGAAGAGCGATAGCCGTGGGATGAGTGGGCCTAGATCAGACGGCGGAGATCGATTTCGCTGGGCATCCTGGTCCGGACTATAACGCGCGATGGACGACGGTTGCGCGGCGGTTTTAAAATCGTACAAGGGACACGCGTCAACTTTCGTATGGAATCGCTGGCTACCGGGGAAAAACCGCCCTCCGCTGAAGAGCAGTGCGAAAGAAACCACGTGGGTTTGGAAAACAGCGCGTGGATGGGGGGGGGTCCACAGGGATGGTGCGTTCCACACCGTCTGATCTGCAGAGCAGATCGATGGTGGAGATTGCTCCATCATTTATACAGGCGGAACCTTTGGGAATAAATTAAAACCCAAAAAACACAAATAACAAAGGTTTTTCGTGGTTTGGAGGAGAAAAATTAATTCGAAAGGATAAGCGCCCGATGGGTTTAGCAGTTGGTTCTAGCGCTCGGGCGCATGGGCGAAAAAGGGTTAGGGACTTAGCCCGAGGGGGCTTAAGTCCAGATCATAGAAAATATGGATTTTCTATGGTTTTTTAATGTTTTTCAAAGGAAATGGAGGTTCCGATAAGGCCAAGAAGGGGTCTTAGACCTTATGAAATGGATTTTATGAAATGGGAAGGGAAGAAAACATGAAATTATGGGATTTTCATGGGGAATGGGAAAATAGAAAATGAAGTTAGTATGGGAAGGAGAAAAAGGGAAAAATGGGGTTTGCAGCAGTATTTTGGCTTTGGAAATCAGCAGGATTCTGAGTTCTGAAGGGAAACAGTAGTGAATATTACCCAAGGATAAGATATTATCAAAAGTATTCAAGTATCAACAATTTTAGTAATGAAATTGTTTCTTGAAGGCTAGCCAACATCATTTAGCCATCATCTGATATGAAGGTGAAATTTTATTAGTAGCTAATAGTATGTATATGTAAATGCTTTCTGTAACATTATAAAATTACTCTCCTAAACAGTTGTACATCTATATCGCATCTCTATTACAAACCTTGATATATATATATATATATATATAATCCCTTTTTTCCTTGTTCTTCCTCAAAATAATACTTTTTTTTATCTAAATATTATTATATCTACTATACTATTTACTCTTATATTACAAAGTTAATTAGAACCTATCCTGTTTAGATAATTGAACCAACATAACTTCAAATGCATGTATCTACAAATATGAATACAATTTAAATTCTAAACCAGGCCAATGTAAATCAATCACATATTTGCTTGTGTACAAATACTAATGAAATTACATGCAGTGAATACATAGTACAAAAAGTAGTTTTTTTTAAGTTGTCTACTTAATATTTTTATACAAATATCGAAGGCATGCAAAAGCGCATAAAAACTTAAACTTATCAAAAAATATCAAAATATCACACTTATTCATATCACTAAGAAAAGTATCCACATGGGAGAGGTTGAAGGTATTGATTTAATAATATAAGTTCAGAAACTAACTCTAAAGTTCACCAACTCCATCCAACCTTTGACTCTACTCCTAATGTGTCCCCCTGAGTACTAATTCTGCAAGTTTTTTTTCCTTTCAGACTCACTTTTATCCTTTACTTGCCCCTCACCAGATTAGGTATGCGTGAATTTTTTTTATAGCAAGATGAAAAAAAGTGGATAACCCTCTTATCATTTAATTGGTAGTTGGTAACTACCTTCACCTCACCCAACAAATGGAAGGTAGTTACTAGCTCATTTATGAGCTCCACTTCCCCACTCTCAAAGGAAGCCTCCTGCCTTTTAGGGAATTTAATGATCAATTACTTCCATCATAAAGATTAATTTAATCATTTAGATTAAATCCTAGGACTTTATAAATGAATGAATATCAATAATTAATTTGCATCCATAACTCATTCATCCAGGTGTAACTTCAACATTAGTTTTCAAATGTTTTCTTTTATTAACAATATCATAAATACAATTTTACATTTAACCTTTACCAGTTTTATCATATTGATAAATTGTTTTTAAATAAAGTCTTGAAAAGTTAAAGCACAACTACACATAGCCATATATACACATTTACAATATAAACTCCAAGTCAGGGGATATCACAACAACACATGATAATGCTACTAGGAAAGGTCTGACACATCAAAATTTTAATTTTAAATTTTTGATAATGCTAATAAGAAATATTTGAGAAAATACATAGATAAATTATAATATATAGTGTACAAAGGATGTTTGTGTCATTAATAATTTAATTAGATCAATCCCCATCCAACTCTAGGTGAAGAGTGCTCTTAGAAAAATACGATACATAACCTATATCATGTTTTCAAACAATGTACAACATCTATTTACCATTGCAACTAGATGGAAAGTTTTAGATTTTATGTAAAATTTCAAGGAAGATGACAAGTTGATCATGATGTAGAATTGAAATATTCAATTGATGAACATGTAGGCCCATTTTTTGACATGTAATTAGACCTACTCTACATCATCATATCAATAGACTGATCATTAATGAGACACTCAAATTTGTATTTATAGTTATCGTTTTGTATAAATCATGATGCATCATGGTTCCAATCTTCAATTTTATGAATTATCTAATGACTCCATTTCTAATGTTGTGATTCATGAATAGTTTTGATTTTTAACTTTGAATATGCTTTTTAAAATTATATATTATACGTGGTGTTTTCCACAATATTCAGATCTTGGCTTTTTAAAAATATGGTGGATCCATATTTGAATATGAATATGGATCCCTATCCATTTATGTTTCCTAGTAACTTTGATCATTACGTGGACCACATATTTCATATATGATGTATGTTAATGATACAAAAATCATATTACTTGTGATTCACAAATATTTTATCACCATTGTATTTCTCCTTATATTCTTTAAATTCAAAAGATACATATCTAATTATTTTGATAATTGATATAAGAACGATGGAAATTGAAAAAAGTGCATCATTTCTCAAGAAAATACCCCTCTATTTTCTACATCCAATGATTGACAAATGAATAATAGCTAGCCATGGAAATATTTATCTGTAAATCACAACCTTTTGCACTCTCTACGATGCTCAATGGAAAACCAACCAAACTAATTTCCCTTCATCAAGTCCCTCCTACCCATCCACGTGTATTAGGTCTATATTCATTTTATTTTTAATTTGAATTCCTGCCATTTTTCCAGAAAAGGGAAAACTTTGGTCAAAAGGGAGCATTGTAGCCTCTTATTTTTTTAGGGAGGCCTTCCCTGCTTCATTCCACACATTCCCCTAAAGGGGACATGGGGAAATGTGCCACTTGTACTACCCGCACCTTGAAAGTGTGGGGAGCTTCGAGAGTGTAGGGAGCATGTACTCTAGCCTCAGTAACATCTCTTTCCATAACATAGTTTAATATATGAGGTAGCATATATATTAATAGTGGTTATTCGTAATTTTGAAGTTTTAGTATGAATTTGGCACAACATTGACAAATTTTGTTTTTAGAAAGGAAAATAAAATAGAGTCGTTGCATAAAGAAAATGATTAGTGGAAAAGTAATGCTTATGCATTTAACTTTTAGGTATTTTCAATCCATGTAGGATATTCTACTAATATGAAAATTGTCTTCCTCCTTATAATCATGTACCAATATAAAAGTTAATCCAAAACCTAATAAGAACTATGGTTGTTTTGGATTTTGTCAAACAAAAGCATGGAAAATACAAGAATAGGAAATATAAGTGTGAGTTTCATTTATTATTCACAATGATACATATATATAATACATTGGAGTGACCCTTGGTTTCACATTCCAAGTGGTTTTTTCAACTCCTCTTGACTGTTCAACTCTCACACTAAACCTAGGAGGATTCGGTGTCCAACATTCCCCCCCTTAATCTAAAGGGGTATGTATGAGTCCAAGAAGAGAGCTGTAATACAAATGTGTAGAGTATGCATGACAACACTAGGCTAAATGATCTCTTTGAAATGTTGGCATAAGGAGGTCATTTAAGGATGAACACCAACACTGGAACACTTAGTGCAGTTCCAGAAACTCTTCCAAATCTGGCAAAAAGTTGAGACCTTCTGCTACAAGAAGTGCTCCCAATTTTTTGAAGAGGGAGACCTTCAACCTAGAAAATGGAGGTCTGCAACCTATGATGGTTTAAGCATGACCACCAACTCTGGAATGCTTAATGTAGTTCCCGGAACTCCTCCAAAACTAGCAAGAAACTGAAGTCTTATGGTAGAGGAAGTGTCACCAATTATTTGAAGAGGAAGAATCTCAACCTCACATAGATGGTTTCCGGCTGACCACCAACCAAAGGCATGGTCATGGGCATATGTGTCTTTGGATACAACTCTGAATTTGGAATGGTAGGTTGTGGCTCAGGCTCACTTGATGTGGCGTTGAATCTTGTAGATGACCATCATTTCCCCCCTGTCAAATACAAGGTGAGATGATGGTGAAAACTCAATTACAATGAATTTTAATATTCTAGAAAATATTCTAACACATGACTGAAACATATTCTTGGTTGTTGATGTCCATTTCCCAGAAATGATCCATCCAAGATCAATATTTTTTCTTGCAGGAGGCTTGTTTCTGAAGAATTTGTGTGAAGAATGAGTGGTTTTATGACAGTACTCACATGGGTGAAGATCAAAACAGTGATCCTTCATATGACCAACTCGGTCATAGTGTTGGCATTTATCAATATGTTGTGGTTGTTGTGGAAGAGGAGAAAGATCTGGAACAGTCGAAGGTGAACTATCATAAATAAATCCTTCACTTTGAAATTTGATGGGCTTGGACTAGTATGGAATATGAAAGGATATATCCTTGTCATATCCAAGACCAATTCCATGCTTGTTGTGGACAAGCTCTTTGATCAGGAGCTCAGTTTAAAAGATCAAAAATTAAAGTGCCCAGAATTGATTGGAAACTCAATGACAACGAAGAGCTTATCGCTAGGAATCTGGTGCAATTCATTTCGTCAAAAACGAAGTCCGGATGAGGAAGATAGGGCCCAATATTTGTTTTCCTAAACAACTAAAAAAAATTCAGAACATGACAGAATGTGACATGGTAGCCCAGTGAGCAGAAATGTGATATTCTAGGAATATTATGTCATTTTCACCCAACAAAACTGTGACAATTGTCACTATAGGATTCGTCGGTCAAGTTTGGATGGTGAAATTTTTTATGTGTCTCCTAAGGTCAAATTTGAATTTTTTTTATATGGTTGGGATAGTCCAACTAGAGGCAAACACGTGGTGTAGCCAGGGGCCGGCACATGACCCCTATGGTGGACCAAGGTTGAAGGTCAAATTTTTAATGGTTGAATGAGAATTTTTATATGTTATATGGTCGAATTTCAATGTTGAAATATCATTTTTGTCATATGGTGTTTAAACCATATCATATGGGCGCATTCATTATATCCAAAGTCCAAATGTTACAATATATCAAAGGTCAGAGTAATATGGTGGGTGGAAAAATATTTATATACAGATTGGACGGAGGTCGGGGCTCGACCCCACAACCTCCCCCAAGCGAGCACGTCTCCATAACAATAGACCACATAGTTTAGTTCTTAATAGTCTATGCCCATGCATTGTATTTGTTTCCATGTGAATAGACCGGCAGGGGTATGGAGGGAGCCATCCCCCTCCCCATAGGACCTTCCACTATGACCAAAGGCGGTGGAGTTTATGTTAAGTGCGAAGGTTTAAGTGTAATACAGGTTTAATTTGTAGAAATTATATAACTTATGTGTTATCTGTCCAAGATTATCCTGATCTCACACTATTTTAACTTCATGCAAAATACAAAATCTATTCCACCATTGATCATCTACGGAAATTAAATCAAGGTTGCAATGCACACATGAAACAATAAAAATTCACACACATTAACACAGTTGTTTAATGAGAAATCCTAAAGCTTAAAACCCCAACTATATATTATGTAACATGGAGATCATATGACAATATCATACAAGCATACAAAGCTTATCACAAGCCCTCAGTACAACACAATCATCATACACTAATCAGGCCTAATCTTGCAAATCCATGCACCGATCTTTGCCACCTGCTAGCCTGCCTCCACTGCACAATCTCTGCTGAAGAATAGCTCTGAATGAATTCGAATTACTCTTGGATTGACTGCGCAATCCTCATTGGAATCTCCACTATGTGTTGGATGCAATCAATGCATCACTAATAGTCACAACAGATAGTCTATCTTGCCCTTTCACCTATCTCTCCGTTGGTCTCCATTGAAACTCCCATGCACTGTAGTTAAATATTGTATTGTTCAGTTGATTAATGAGTTATTATTTATGAATTAATTAACTAATTAATTCACTCCACTCTCACTAGTGTATCAATCTGTTAATTAATTCACTCCACTCTCACTAGTGTATCAATCAATTAGACTAGATACAACTAGCTCAATTGAGTCTAACTGAGTTAAACTAAATATAACTCCATAACTACTTCTTCCAACTGTGTCATAACTCTACCACTTGAGTTCTAACTGAGTCCTCCATGCAATAGCTCCAGTAAACCCTTACGAATAGTGTAATTCCTTCTGTCAGCTGTTGTGCCACATCTGTGCACTAAACTGAAGTGCTCCAAGAGAATAAGTTGTTGTTTAGAGTCTGATTATTATTAAGAGCTAATAATAATTGACATGCATCTATTTTTAGATTGACGATCTATAAATAGACTTCACCCAATATTCTAAAAATAGAATTTCATCTATTTTTCCAACGTGATCAACAATCCACAAATAGCATCCTGTAACTTCTGAAATATGATCAACATGTATAAAAATGGACATAGTCTAAAAATAGACTTGCGCCAAAAATAGCCTGTGGGCCCACTTAGTGAAGGCGACTCTTTTCACTAAGCTCATAATCTTGTTGAATCTCAACACTCCCTCTCAACAAGATAGGGATTATCTTCCACCCCGATCTTGTCTCTATGGTATTCGAATTTGCTCCTGGTGAGTGCCTTCATCAGAATATCTGCATCCTGATCTTCCGTAGGAATGTAAGAAAGAAACATGATCCTCTCCTGCACACAATCTCTGATATGATGGTATCGGATGTCAATATGTTTAGATCTATCATGAAATATTGGATTAGCCGAGAGTTTAATGCAACTCTGATTATCACAATATATCACAGTAGGATCTAAATGAGAACCCAAAAAACCGACCAGGATCTTCCTCATCCATACAGCCTCGCATGCAACCAAACTCGCTGCCATGTACTCAGCCTCCGCTGAACTGAGTGCCACGGATCTTTGTTTCCTGTTGTACCAAGAAACTGTTGTAGATCCGATACTGAAAATCCCTCCAGATGTGCTCTTTATGTCCGTTGGGCTTCCTGCCCAATCTACATCCGTGAATTCATGCAGCTTCACCTCATCCGACTGTCTGTACCACAATCCATACTCAAATGTGCCCTTGAGATACCTCAGGACATGCTTGCCTACCATCCAAAAGAGCTTGGTAGGCTTCACCATCACTTGTGAAAACTGGTTCACAGCATAGCATATGTTTGGTCGTGTATTGAATAAATACATGAGCGAACCAACCAATTGTCAATAAACAGTTGCATCCACTACCTCTGTTGATGTAGCATCCTCCTTCCTCCAACCACCAGGAACAGGAGTGTCAATAGGCTTGCAGCCTTGCATATGAAACTTCTCCAGTATCTCCCAGACGTACTTGCCTTGAGACATAAACAGTTCACCTTTCTACTGCCAAATTTCCAATCTCAGGAAATAATGAAGGAGGCCCAAGTCCTTCATCTCGAACTCCTTTGCAAGATCTGCCTTGCATGAGTGTATCAACAATTCATCACCTGTTAGTATTAAATCATCTACATAAAGCACAATGATCAGAAGCTTACCCTCCACCACAATCTGGTATAGTTTTGGATCCGCCTCTCTCTTGGCGAAACCAAGTGCGGTGAAATAACTGTCTATTCGTGTGTACCAAGCACGAGGTGCTTGTTTCAGCCCATACAACACTCTTTTGAGCTTGCGCACATGCGACTTGTTGCTAAAGATTTTGAATCCTTCAAGCTGCTCAATGTACACCTCCTCCTCAATGATTTTGTTGAGGGACGCAATCTTCACATCCATCTTATGAATGTGCCAACCCATCTGTGCTGAGAGAGCAAGGATGGTCTGTATGGAAGAATACCTTGCAACAGGTGCAAAGGTTTCTTCATAGTCAATCCCCTCGATCTGTGAGAAGCCTTGAGCAAAAAATCTTGCCTTATAATTCTCGACGCTCCCATCAGCAGCTTGCTTTACCTTGTAGATCCATCTTGATCCTACAATTGATTTTCCCACTAGTCTTGGAACAATCTCCCAAGCAATGTTTCTGACAATGGAGTCATACTCCTCCACCATGGCATCTACCCATGTGGGCTCCTGCGCTGCTTCTTCAAAAGAAGATGGCTCTGTCACAATACACTTGCTCATAAGAGCCATGTATCCAGTATATCAGTCAGGTGACTATCTCTGTCTACGCTGTGATGTAGGAATTCCTACATTCTGTGCTACATCCACCTTCAGTCTCTCAGCTTCTGTGGTACGCTTCCTGCCTTGTCTGATGTTTGGTTCTGCATGAATCTCCTCTTGTGGCTGATCCACATCCAGAGGCTCATCTTTGGGAACAAGAAGTTACTCCTCCGCATGCAAGTGTAGCTCCCTCTCAAGCGACAACTTCATGGCTTTCACCTCATCGAATTTTATATCCCGTCGCATAACAGTCATCCGACTGTTTGGAAAATACACACGATAGTTATGGGGTGTTTCTGTGTACCCCACAAATATCCCAACTTCTACAGTCAGCTCCAACTTCTTCCTGGCATCCTTTTTCACATGAATGTAAACATGTGAGCCAAAAATATTCAAATGAGAAATATCAGGCTTCTTACCAGTAAAAGCTTCCTCGGGTGTACTCATGCCAAGTACTCTATGAGGACAATGGTTTTACACATAAACCGCAGTGTTGCATGCTTCTGCCCACAAGTGCATTGGTAGGCCTTGGTCATGTATCATCGCTCGTGCAAAACCCATGATCGTTCTATTATTCCTCTCAACGACCCTATTTTGCTATGGGTTATGAGGCGCTATGAGTTCTCTTCGAATTCCTTGTTTGCTATAGAAGTCTTTGAATTCCCCAGAGATGTATTCACCATCATTATCGCTCCAGAGAGCTTTCACTTACTTCCCCGACTCTTTCTCAACTAGCACCTTGAACTCACAGAACTTTGAGTATGTCTCGCTCTTCTTCTACATGAAGAAGATCCAGCACTTATGAGAAAATTCATCAACAAATATCACATAATACCTGTGCTTTGCTGTTGAAGCAATCGGGAAAGGTCCACACACGTCTGTGTAAATTCTCTCAAGGATCATTGAAGCACGACTATCCTTCTCATGAAAAGTGGTGGTCTTCACAAATTTTCCCAAAGTACATCCCTTGTACTGATCTGACTGCGCAAGTGTACCTTTAGG
>JAXQQM020066957.1:0-66315 GCA_034641835.2 Pinus albicaulis
CTTTTTAAGGACAATTATGAGACCCAACAGTAACCCTCGACCATCCTAAAGTGACCTCGATGTATATGACCTAGAGATAGAGATAAGAATTCCTTATTACTTTGATGATATGGCACTTCTTCGCATCACAGTTCAGTCCTTGACCTCGCACTTAATTTCAAACTCGATCCTCACACTTTTATCACAGAAGTAATTTGAACTTATTGGTGTACAATGAGGCCACAAAATTTTCTATATATAGGGACAATCTTACCCTCTCCAGGTCGACATGATCATCTTCTATAAGGCCGACTTGACAAGGAGTTCCTTTAACACATTTGAGCCGATTTGTTCAAGGAGATCTTCCAACATCTTCTAGAGAATTTTGACAAGGTCTTGAGGCATACTTTTTACATCAATAATAACCCTTTACAAGTGTAACAACACTTCATATACATGACTCTAAATTATACATTTATGACAACATGAAAAATCCATAAAGATATCAAGAAAAATTATTTGGTCTATAATAAAAACTCTTTGCTCATGAAACCCATGAAGCAAAGATTACAAAATACATTTTATTATCTTTTTCTTCTTCATTACATAAATTCGTAATTACTTAGCCATTATGAAGACCAGTGACCTAGTTACACTTTTCAAAAATTTCCTCCATTGCATTTTCTTCGATTAGAGATTGTTGTTCATATTTTTCTCATGCAAGATCTATTGAGAAATTAGGGAGGGGTTTGGAGATTTTGGATTTCGCTGAGGCTAAGGTAGGCATTATGAAGACCGAACCTAGTTACACTTTTCAACAATTTCCTTCATTGCATTTTCTTTGATTAGATATTGTTGTTCATATTTTTTCTCATGCAAGATCTATTTAGAAATTGGGGAGGGGTTTGGAGATTTTGGATCTAGTTGAGGCTAAGGATCCAAGTTGGATATGGGATCGAAGCTATTGTTGGTTTTAGGAAATTTTCCATAAGGGTGGAGATGGAGGGGTATTGTGACTATGACGTTAAGCCTAGGGTTTGATAAATCCCTCTTCATCTTTGGAAGTTGGTTGTAGCTTAGAAGAGTTTGGAGTCATAAGGGGGAATTCCCTAAACAAATCACCATATTCATGACAACGATGACATTGAAAGGGTGTATACTCATAATCTAAGGTTTGTTTCTAAAGATCGTCTTCGTAGTATGTGCATATAGATTCTCGCAGTGGTTTTGATATGTTCATGTAAACATATATTTTGGCGTAGGAGATATTGTTAGGTAAAACTAACTTGGTGTTAGAATCAAGGTTGACCAGGTTAAATAGTGTTGGTTTTGGTGCATATGGTATGGTGTACCCATTGTTTTATGATCATGGTATTGCATGTAATGGAGCCTATAAAAGGGGGGAAGACTTCATTGTAAGGATGGCCAAGGATGTGAGCAGTGAAGGCTCACTTGGCAGGGTTGGCCAGGGTTCATTAGGGTGGGTTTTTACCCGATGTTGTGGTTTTCCGGGGGAAACTATTTTGTGCATTGCATATGTTTTATTATTGTTATTATGTTTATTATTTTTTCTCTTAGTAAATAAGTTAATATCTCTCGTAAAAAAATTTCTTCATTTGGTATCAGAGTCGAAGGTTGTGTCTTGGCTTCAAAAGGAGGATTTTGTTTCCAAGGATTTATAGGGTCGGATAAATCAAGTAAATTTGAAACCACATAGAAAAGGGTTCATATCGTAGGATCTAGATTTGAGAGGTAGAAATCACATAACAACGTTGATGTTGTAGAAGATGATGAGCACTGAATCACAAATATTAGTGTAACTAGATCAAATGGCTTTTGACTCTGGATATTTACAGAAATAAAATTGTTGTGGAATGGTGCCACAAGATTGAAGATATTTCTCGAGGAGAGGAGAGGAAATTCATTGTTCACAATAGAAAACAACTCAACCTTAGAGAACGAGTTGAGCATGGAAGAATGTGCCAAGCATGGAAGAACAAGCAGGAGGGCACATAAGGTCGAGGGTTGTGCCACCTTTTTCATATCTGTCACTTTTGGTATCTTTATTCATAGGCTCGGCCATCAGGTCTATGATGGCGGGTCTCTACATTAGCAAAGATGTGAAGAGTGAGATGCGGAACTCGGTGTGGCATTCAATCTTTTTGAAGAGAATGGAGATCCAAAAACTCAATTTCACGTTATTGTGCTTGTTTCATGAATAAATAATTGTAGGTGGAGAAAAATGGATTGGTTGATTCATTGGTCAAGGGAATAGAAGAGAGTTATATTGGAATTTAATGAGAGCCAAATGGGTGTATTAAACATGTACAATGAAAATAATGTGAACTCCATATGAGGACGACTGCATATGGAAGGATGTTGAAGTTGAAATCCTTATGCGGTATGTGGGGATGTTTGGTGAGAAGAAGTTTAGACGCTCATCCAAGGAGCAGATTGGATGAGTGGACCTAGGTTCTCTCACTTTTTGAAGGTAGATATATAAGTTCTAAGTAGTGTGGTGTAGCTTATGCTAGTCCTGACAATTGTTTCCATCTTATTGTTCCACCTAGAAATGGACAAGAGCAAGATGGTGGATATGAATTGATGCCAGGTCAGAGATGCGACATGCATATGAGTAGTGAAGAATGGTGTTCCCATGGGCAGCAACAAATTCTCTATGAAATAGAAATATCAGTTCTTGCACATAGCCAACGTGGTGCAGATAATCAAGGAGGCCCTACCTGCCAATGGAAATGTCGTCATCATCAGTGGTCTCCAACAAACTTCAACGTGAAGTGCAGTCAACAATGACGATCTATTATGGGAAATGATGACCTAGGGTTTAAGGATTGTTTTTTATTGTGTTGGTGATGCAGGAGCATCCTGCTCAAATGTCATTATTTATTTGGGTGATTTAGGGGGTGATGTTTTTTTAATTATTTTATAAATTATGTACATTTTAAATAAATTAAGAGGAAAAAATCTGAGTGTGAGGTTTATTGTAAATATTCTCTTATAATTGAGAATATGAGAGGAGTTGGGTTGTATATATATCTTAAGGTTACGAATTTCTTAAATAGGAATTAGTTGAGTCAAAGGTGGGATAAGCTATTTTAGGATTTGGTTGAGTCATTTGTGGAGGAAATCATGGATTGAAATTAATCCACAACTATGTATAAATATGAGCTTCGTATGAGGATGGAGAAAATACAGAGGATGGAATAGGACAAAGGAAAATAAGAGAGCGTAGAGTAGGAATGGTGTGACAGTGTGACGAGCTGTAAAGAAGAGTTTGAATCTATAATTTCTTGTTATTATTATATGAAAGTATTTTGTTTGTGTTTGGTTCTCTGTTAAAATATATTGTTTAAAATCTGTTACACAACAGATGCACTAAATTACACAATAGACAGACCATCGAATTGCAGGTGCCAGATGAGCTGATCGGAATCAATTCCAAATGTAGAACTTAGATCTCAAAGAGACCACGAAGGGAAGTTGTTGTCACATCCAGTTGACATCGCTTTGCGCATTGGTTAAGTCTTGTGTCTTACCTCATTGCATGTTAAATCTATGAGATTGATGGAAGAATATTGGAAGTGGAGACGACATGAATGTGGAACAAAAGAGTCGTTGAAAACAGAGTAGTACCAGCGGAAAAAAATATTTCGTAGATCTAAATGTAATTGCCAAGAATTGAAAGGGAGTTTGCATTAAAACTTGTGTATATGTGATGCGAATTAGTTGAAACCTGTGCGCTCATAGCACTTCACCAAAAGTTGCAGAAGATGGGGATTAGTGACCAAATTAAGTGATAAGATTGGATAACACAAATGTGATATGGGACAGTTGTGAGAGCTACGATGGCAACCGATCAGTATTGATGTTGTATCCTCAATTGAGGAATTATATGCTTAGTGTATTGGTTGAATATGGGAGTTGTAGGATCCGCATTATATATGTTATGTTCTTAAAAACAGAGGTTTAAAATTGAAGATTTTGCAAACTGATGATTTTGTTTTAAAAGAGCATGTGAACTCTATTCTTCCATGCAGTATTCTGATTTGTGCAGTATTCTCTGCATAATTTTGGTATCAAAGCCCGCGGATGAGAGATGAGTGCGATTGTGCATTAGTTGAATTAGTTGTGTGCTTTGGAAGATATGAATAATTTGGCTAATCACAGATTGTGCCTTTAGTTGTTGCTTGAAGATGTTGTTGTACAAAGCATTGCTAGAAAAATTATATGAAGCATTGAGTTTATTAATATCCTAGGTGTGGTGGTGTGTTTACTAATAAACCATTTGTGTTCTTGCATATGCTGTTGTCTGTTTGGAGAAGCATGAATATTTTTAAGGAGCTGAAGTTTTCAAGCATCGTATATGGTTCTGAAGATAAATTTCTATAGGCACGACGAATTGTCAGATTCTTTGCAAATCGTGAAATTTGTGTTTCTTTTGCAAACTGTGAGATACGTGTTTCTCTTAAGCATTGTGATCTATAGAGCAAGTGGTGAACCCAATCGTAGCGGAAGCATGGTTGAAAACAGAGGCACAGTGAGATTGGGCGATAGAGGTTGTGGTGAGTTTTTTATTTGTGTCAGTCTAAGAAAATTCAATTACCCAACGTGAGTATATCCACGTGTGTTGAGACAGCGTGGGGAAACAATCAGTAGTATTGATTCGTGTCTTCTACAGAGAGCTTCCATTGAAATAATTCTGCTCATTACCATGTTTATATTGAAGATAACCCAAGGTTCTTAACCATCTAGTCGTGGGTCCCTTTATTTGATAGTGGCACTATTTCAGAGCCATTGCAAATTCATCTTCATTAAAATTTGTTTTTCGTTACTTGATTGTTGATGAAGTACCTCTTGCATTATGTCAATTTTAGGGCCGGTTATTAGTTGGGATTGGACAGGTGTTGAGAATATATGACTTGGGAAAAAAGAAATTGCGGTAGAAAGGTGAGAATAAGCTCCTTTCCAATATGATTGTGCCTGTTCACACTTATGATCAAATCTATGTTGGAGATATTCAAGAGTCATTTCACTATGTGAAGTATCAGCGCGATGAGAACCAGTTGTATATATTTTATGATGATTTTGTGCCTCATTGGTTAAATTCTTCAATGCATATAGACTTTGACACTATGGCAGGTGCAGATAAGTTGGAAATGTTTACTTTGTTCACTTACCACAAAATGTATCAGAGGAGATTGAAGGCGATCCTACTAGTGGAAGCATGGAGATTAGAGACAGAATTGCAAAACCATATTTACAGGAATGGTAAAAACCAGCAAATAAGGAGATCCTAAAGACAGGTGATGTTAGAAAGATGGTATGCATAAGTTTTGTTTAATTAATAATATTTTTGAAACAGATCAAGGGAGTACAAAAGTTGCATGTTTGCGGGAGACAACCAACCAAGACATAAATTGATTACAAAGGTATGAAAGTTTGTAGCAGTAAAACTGTAGGAAGAACTTTTGGAAGTTCTTAGAGATTGTATCATAACCTTATTCTAGCTGAGGCTTGGAATAGATAGGGACAAATGAGTCCTTAAGAGAAGTGGGTGTAGCAACCAGCAAGAGAGCAAGATTGCTCAGTGCAAGTTCTAAGGGAAAAAGGACATGGAAACTAGACAGAGGATAAGTTTGGTGAGAAGATCAACTCAGAAGAAATTTGATTGGTTGCAGGTGTAGAAGCTCACACAGAAGAGCAGGTGGTTATGGAAATTCATACAAAAGGTTCAGAAGACTACTACAAGATGAAGGAAAGAGGTGTTAAAACAATCCGCAAGAACCAGATGAGTCAAGAGGAGCTTGACAAGGAGTTGGCTGAGATAAGCAAAGAACTCGATGTGTTAACAATGCTGCTAGGGGAAAACCAATGATGAGGTTGGGTCTTGAGGAAAAATATAGTGAAGTGGTCTAAGTTAAAGAGAAGGCTATGACAGAGACAAGTGAAATGGTTGGTAGAAAAACTTAGAGAAGCAGATTCAAAAATGGAAGTTTCCATTTGTGGACCAGAACAGGGTGAAATTCTGGGTGAAGAGGATAATGAGAAAGATCTCATGGACTATTGGAATAGTTCAGAACAATTTGAATATATGTTGACCAGGGAAGCAAATGAGGCTATGAAGTCTTGTATTTTTAAATCTCATAGTTTGTGTGTGTTTGCAGGATGTGCAAAAGATGATGTACTGTCTGGTGAAACTGTCACAAAGATGAATAAAGCCCTTGAGGTGAAGTATGATGGAGAATGTGTTTTACAGGAGGAAGGTATTGATTTATTGCAATAGAAAGAATTCATAGATGAATTTATGTTTGGTGTAAGACAGCCAGTTGAAGCTGTTATGGAGTAGAAGCATAATGAAAATGCCGTAGTGATATTCCAAGGAGGTAAAAAAATGAATTTGTTTAATAAAATTGATGAAAGAATTTTGCAATGTGATAATACAAAAAACATGATAACTCAAGAGGATTTCTAGAAGAAGAATGAAACTGGGAATGGAGGTTGTGATGAAATGCTGGGAAGATTTCACATGGAAATAGAGTTCTTGGAAAGATGGCTCAAGGAACCTAAAGGAGAAATGAAGATTGTAGAACATGATAAAGAAAATATTGCATTTACAGTGCATGATAAGGATGAAATGTCTCTAACGTTTATATATTTAAGTGAATGCTTTGATTGTTTAATTAATAATTTGGTTGTAGGTACATAAGACAACATTAATAAATATGATTATGAAATTAGAGGAATTGAACATAAATTATTTGAAGATGAGATGAAAGATCAAGAGCAGCAAGAAATTTATGTCCTTAGAGACATAAAGGAAACACAAGTATTAATCCAACGGGATAAAGATGAAAGCAACCAACAATTTAAAAGAGATGATCAACAACAGGAAAGTAAATTTGAAGAAGGCATTAGATTGTGGGAGTATAGAAATTGGCAGTAGAATGAAGAGCGTGAGATTAGTCTAGCAGTAATGAGATAAGAAATGGATATATTAACAGAGTGGCTACAAAGAAAGATAAATAAATACCAAAGATACAGATGGAGAACGAAGAAACAGGTTAAATGGAAGTTATTGCAACAGAAGTGGAATGGAAAGCTGATGAATGAGTTCAGAGAACTTGAAAAAATTCATATTGATTTGTTAAAGGAGGAAAGACTCAAAGGAATGGAGTCACAGCAAAGGGGATTTACTGAAATCGTGAAATTCTATGATGGGAGATTGGTGCTTGAAGCATCAAAAGAGGCCAAAAGGTCTTGTATTTTCAAAACTAATAATTTGTTGTGAATGCAGGTACAACACCGGATGAGAAATTTGTTACTATAGGGACAATCAATTACTATAGTTGTGATGAAGGAGAAGTTATTGATTATTCTTCAATTTATAAATTTGAGTGTTCAGCGCAATTGGAGAAGGAAGAACCAGACAAAGAGCTAGAGGTCGAAGAATATAAGACCAGAGAAATTGTAACGGAAAGAGGAGAAGACACTACATAAAACATCAATCGTATTGATGTAATTGACAAAGAGGAATTACTCCGAGGAATTGGCAGAAGTAATTGTTGTAAAGGCTGATGGAATCTGGTTGACAGAGTGAGTGATGTTGGTGATGGTTAGCTTTCTAATTTAGCTCTTATTAAATTCAAGACTACCGAGTTAGCTGATAAACCTATGAGTGTTGATGTAAAGCCAGTTCGAAATTATTTCACATTCTAGAGACCAAAAGAATGGATATAAATGTTTCTACACAAGTCTGTATTTCCATAAATAAAGATGGTGTGGTATGGAAAACCAAAAGTTACATTCAATAGTGTTCTGAAAATACTATTCTGGGAATTCTATGCAAAATTACAAAATGGAGTTGATACTTTAAAAGACAGGTGGCAAAACAGAGTTTGAAATCCTGAAGGTAGCTGTTATCACTCAGTAATTTCTAAAGGTTAAAGAAATAAATAGTTTGAGGTAACCACAAACCAACTTTTAAACTCTAGTATCTAGCCTTCCTAGAGTTCAGAGAGGGCTCTCTCTATTAGATTTAATTTTTTTTAATGATAAGATATTAGGCTAGATATGAATGTGCAATTTGGTTTTGGTTTGATTGGTTTGGTAGGAAAAATCACTTAAAGAGATGGATAGTGTGAAATCTATTTGTCCATTGGGCTAAGGAGTCAAAAGTCAAGCAGACAGAACTAGGATCAAGGCCAAAAATCCAAATTTTTTTAGGGCAAGATAGATAACCCTTGAAGATCTTGGAAATGTTGTTTTGTGAGGTGATATGATCGGGATAAAGAGAAATGAAGGGTTATTTGATCCGAAAAAGGGAAGTAGTAGGCAAAGGTAAAATGACAGAGGGAGCAATTAAGGGTTCCCTACTCTGGAAATCAACAGAAAACATAGAAATGACAAACAGTAAAGACAGGGTGCTTTTAACAAATCCTGAATAAATACTCCTGTTCATTCATTCAAATTTAGAACACATAATGGATTGTATGTAACAAAGAAAGATAACAATGACAAGTAGGAAATACTTCACTCCAATAGCTCATCACATGAATCCTGAAATATGATGCTAGTTGATCTGATCCAGTCTACTAGAAATTTGAAACACAAAATCCTTCAAGTCCACAAAAATGACTATATAAATCTTCAGCAATTTATTCCACAATAATACTTCAAAAGATTAATTATTTATACAAATTCTAAACTAGAATATCTTGAAAAAATATCAAGATTGGTTTACAAATATCTCAAACTGTTTTACATAAATAGAACTTAATAAAAGTACACTCAAAACTAATGAATATATTTGGCACTATACTTATGAATTGATGGTGACAAAGAAGAGAATTTGAATTGATATCAACTCTTAGTTGATGATGAGGCATCCAAGTCACTAACAGTTTCCTTTCTTTGTGCATTCTCCTTAAGAAATTCTGCAAAATTGGGGTCCAATGATACATTTGTATATCTCAATCCGAAATATATATGTAAAAAGTGAAAGAGTTTTTTGTAGATAAATATTTTACTAAGATAAAACTCTCTCAGTTTCCTAAAATTAAATTCCAGCTGTTCACAATAAGCTTTGCAAAAATATGTGTAAAATAGAATTTTGCGCAAACTGAAAATTATCCTGTGAAGATGTGCATGTATCTCTCATTCTGTAATACCTGTGCATAAAGTGAGATAGGGTTTTGTAGCTTAAAATCTTAGGAACATAAACCTTCTCCCGTTTTTCAAAATTCATCTTGGATTGACCACAATATTTTCTGCAAAACTATGACCTAAACATGAAATTTCTGCAAGAATGTCCATTCTTGCTCTTTTTTCATCTTTTAACCTTACCGTTCTTTTAACTGTTTTTACTTTCACTTTGGATAAACTTCATCATTGTTGGTGAAAGTGTTTTCATCTCTGTTTAACTATTACTGCCTCTGTTTTTACTTTTATTGTTTTACCTTGACTTCTCTGTAACTTTGTTTTAACTTTCACTCTAACTTTCATCTGATACACTTTAACTCTGATGCTCTTTGAATGTTATGTTTTCACTATCACTGTGAATTCTTACTTCAATTTTACCATTCACTGTGTAATTTCATCTTTCTAATCTCTCTCTGACTTTGGTTTAATCCTTTCTTTGTATACAAACTATTTTTTCAATGAAGCTTTTGAATTAAAATCTGAGAATTTGGAGCAACAATTTTATCAACTAGTATTGAAACTATTGGCCCAATTTCACATCCTGGGAATAATCTATTATATGCAGGTACAGGGCTTTGAGGATGTATCTATGGCTTTTAAACAGTTTCTGTGATATCTTTCTGGTTTTTGAAGCAATTCAAAGCTCCTCGACAATCTTTAATGGCTACAGGCGGAAGTTTGCAGGTTCTGGGCACAAAAACAGTGAATACAGGCTTGTTCTCTGTGTTGGAATAGAAAATACAGTTTATATGTGCAGAAAGAAAGAATAACAATTCATTTCATGGTTTATTGGGAAAATTAGGTTTGATTTAACCTGCAATGAATGGCGGTCAAATCAGGCAGAATGGTGGTTTTCGGGTTTTATAGGCGAAAAAACACTAGTGGTTTATCGCGTGCATATTAGGTGGTAAGTGGTTTTGAATGGATCAGATGCGATCTAGTGAGAAGATGCCACATCAAGGAGAGAGAAAGTGGCGAAACTTCCCATTTCGTGTGGAAATGATAAGCATGAGAAAGTTTATTTGCGATATTGATTCTCCGTCGTTGGATCGTTGAGTTCAATTGCGAACGATCAAGATCTATGCACAATATGCATTGGGATGGAAAGTGGGGTCGGGTTTTATTAATGCGACAGGGTGGTTTTAACTTTATAAATAATCATTTATTAAAGTCTCAAACCTTAGGTTATACGATGGCGGGGTGGGAAAATGTCGTATATGCATAAATCATAACATTTCACAATGTTTAATTAATACATAGGTGTTGGTTTTATTATATGGTTTTTTAAACGTTTGATATTTGTTTAAAACCATAGGGGGTGTGGTATTTGTTTTTTTGATAGGTTTAAACCAATGGGATAGGGGTGGGGTTTATATTTCGCACATGGGATATTTAAACATTAGTTTAAACGTAAAATAGAGGGTTTGTGGGTTTATTTAAAATAAAAGGATTTAATACTATATGGGAGGGTGTAGTTTAAGGAGTTAATAAATAAATTAGAAATTAATATGAAAGAGGGATAATGTCTATAATGAATAAAAATACATGTTAAGTCAAAGTAAAGTGTAAAATAAAGCATAGCTTGTCTTTGTTGTATTTTTCCACACTTAACTTAGGATAAATGCATTTTATGGGTTTATGAATGATTTTTGAAAATGAGATGAAATTAATTCTTTAGGGTTTTTTACTTTTACTAAGCAAAAATGGGTTTATACTTAGGAAAAGGGATTATGATTATGGATGAAGGGTAAATGCTGATGAATATGGGTCTAATGTAGGGATTCAATATTTTTAACCAATCAGTCATCGAGCTTTGGGTCTGGTCCCAACAGAAGTCAGAGAAATGCTCTAAGCCTTTTTAATTGATAGTTTAGAATACTGAATAATTGTAGGGGAAAGGAAATTAGTTATTTTTTTCCCAATGATGCTTTATTACATGCTTGCACAACTGGTTTCTACCTACCCATATTTATTTCTAACATTTTTTACTTCATTTTCATGGGTGCATTTAGGATTGCAACCCTAAATCATTTTCTCTTTCAAAACATAAAAACTATCTAAGTCTAACCTTATTTCATCCGAGGGCTCAGATTAATCTGTTGAGCTCCTCATTTATTCTCTATCTTAACTACTAATTTTTCAAGTTTATACTGTTTGACATATCTTTATTCTCTATCTAAAACATGAAATTTAAAGCGTGAAAAGTTAAGATTAAACTGTTTAACTGATCCTGGATTATGGCATTTATTGACAATCTGCACATAATCATTATTTTTGCAGTAAAAGTAAATAGTAGTGGCATTTTGACTTGATCACTTTCAGGTCTTATTTTTATCTCTTTTTTCTTTTGGGGTATATCTTTTTCTAGGTCCTTTGATATTTATTTTAGGACTTTTACCCTCTTTTCATTTTTTTTATTATTTTTCACTTTTCAAAATATGGGAAAACAACTTGTAGAAAGCAAGGTATGCACATATTTAAAAGACTATCAAAGTCAATTCAAAAATTATGAATCCTATTATTATATGACCCTAACAGTGGCTCCACATGGGGATGGCATCTCCTTGTGAGATTTCAAGAACACCGTTGACTAGTAGCCTGATCCTTTGAGCCAATCACAAATATGCATTTGCTTTGTTATAAAATCTATGTGACTGAAACTCTTGAACTGAATTTGCACCTTTTTCTGCAAGCTAAAATCTGATCTGAGACTAAAAAGTGAAGAAAATTTCAAACAAAACTACTACATCATCAATATTTTAGGGCCTTTTCCTTGGATTTCAAATCTTAATGAATTATTTCAAACTAGATGAAAATTGAAAACTGAAAAAAGTTTAAATCCTACCTACTTACTCTAATCAGTTGTCTAACTATTGGTTAGGTAAAATGAAACAACCAATGCAACCATTCAAGCATTATGTACTATGATAGATTTTGTTGCATTTGCTTGTTGATTATCAAAACTGTAATTTTGTCACCTCTTAGAAACTTGTCAACATGAGAGAATAAGGAAATACTTGATTTCCTTTGTTGACTCTAGAAACTTTTCAAAAGGATCTTCTGCAGTATATGTACAAATGTTCAATTGATCCAAGGAACTGTACCTCTGTTTTGAATGGCCTCCATGCCATGAGACTAAATTGTCATTTTTAACTTTATTTCCTTGCAAAATCAACCTATGATTGTTATGAGATAATTTCATATTTTCATATAAGCTTTGTGACGATATTTCTACTGATGGACATGCATGTCTGCTGAAACTTTTATCATCTTGATATTGAAGGTTATAGTTAGTTAATGGAGAAATATTTTGATTTCATTTACCATTCATCACATCAGTTATTTGATCATGAAAAACTTTGAAAGATTGCTGCAATTTATATATGGGTTTTCATGGAACTTCATAGATTTCTAGGGGTTGTTCATCCTTTAAAAACTTAATTGCTTTAGAGCATAATGGTATAGAACTTTATTTCAAAATTTCTGAACTTTCCTCTTCATTCCCGTGTTTGATGTGTATTGTCTGATCATTGTATTTGAGCTGCTGAAACTGAACTTCCTCATCCCACAAACTAGCTAGTGATTGCTCTATGAAGTTAGTTTGAATTTGGAGAACATAATTCTCATCATACTAATTATACTTGGGCAAATCTTCAAAATAATAAATGTCATCAATCAGACACATTAGATCAACAGATTTTTTTTCCAGGAATCCTTATATATCTTGATTAGATTGGTTTCATTCTATTTGAATGTCATCATTTTGCTCAATAGCAATACTATCAGGCAATGAGCCTTTTTGGGAAGGTAGAACAACATGAGCATCATCCTTTTCTTTTGTCTCTTCATGGATAAAAACTTTAGTACATACATCAACATTAGAATATGTAGAAACAATTTCTTCATTATGTAAATATTTTGAGGATGGTTGCATGTTTAGAAGCAAATTTATTTCTTCTTCGGTGAGAGGGGGTGGGAATCTTTGAATTCTTAGATTTGAATAACAATTGTTTTTTCTCTTATGTAAAAACTGATCATGAGGTTGAATATTTTCTTTAACTTCATTCAAAACATTATATGAAACATCATTTGTTACTACAGAGAGGCTTTGTGGATCTTGGTTCATTTCCTGATCTATTTCATATTTGATTAACTCCTCTTGATTATCATGACACTTAACTTGAGAATGAAAGTTATGGACTGCTACTAATAAATCTTCATGATGCCAATTTCCGAAATATTCATTAATATTCTTAAGGTAATGTATGAGATCTTCATCTTGATCACAACAATTTTCAGCTAATGATAAAGATGGAAAATTTTCTTTGTAATGCTCATAAAATACCTTGTGAAAATCCTTTAAAGAAAATAAACTAGCAGGTTTGAGAGCTTCATACCATTCCCTTGCTTGTCCTTCTAAGGTTGCCATGAATAGCTTCATGAGGAAATCCTCATGCCAATCACCCTTCAATCTCCATAAGTGTATATGAAATTTAATGAGATGTAACAAAGGATCATCAATATTCTCATCTTGAAACATAGGAAGATTTTTATCCCAATTTACCTTTGGTAGTTTGTGTGGAAATCTAGGTATGTGATCTCTACTCATGGGAGCATACCTGCGTTGTATTCTTGAGTCATATTGTAGATCAGTCATAAAGAAGGGCCATTGTATCTATACAACCAAACTAGATCCTTCTACCAATGGAGTCTTAGATTTGATTTTTTAAAATTTATTTGGAGTCGCCAGGTGGATGATTTTAACCTTTGTGTGTTTGATCAATGTCCACCATCATAGATCAGATCTGAACCTATAAAATATTTATGAAGAAAATTTTAGTCATCCCTAGTGGAGTCGCTACTATGTTATCACTCAGTAATTTCTCAAGGTTAAAGAAATAAATAGTCTGAGGTAACGATCACAAAGCAACTTTTAAACTCTAGGATCTAGCCTTCCTAGAGTTTAGAGAGGGCTCTCTCTATTAGATTTAACTTTGTTTCGATTATAAGATATTAGGATAGTTATGAATGTGCAATTTGGTTTTGGTTTGATTGGTTTGGTGGGAAAAATCACTTAAAGAGATGGATAGTGGGAAATCTATTTGTCCATTGGGCTAAGGAGTTAAAAGTCAAGCAGACAAAATCCAAATGTTTTAAGGGCAAGATAGATAACCCTTGAATATCTTGGAAAGTTGTTTTGTGCGGTGATATGATCGAGATAAAGAGAAATTAAGGGTTTTTTGATCCGGAAAAGTGAAGTAGTAGGCAGAGGTCAAACGAAAGAGGGAGCATTTAAGGGTTCCCTACTCTGGAAATCAGTAGAAAACATAGAAATAACAAACAATAAAGACAGGGTGATTTTAACAAATCCTGATTTAATACTCCTATTCATTCATTAAAATTTATAACACATAATGGATTGTATGTAACAAATAAAGATAACAATGACAAGTAGGAAATACTTCACTCCAATAGTTCATCACATGAATCCTGAAATATGATGCTAGTTGATCTGATCCAGTCTGCTACTCAAAATTTGAAACACAAAAGCCTTCAAGTCCACAAAAATGACTATAAAAATATTCAGCAATTTATTCCACAATAATACTTCAAAATATGAAGTATTTATACAAATTCTAAACTAGAATATCTTGAAAAAATATCAAGATTGGTTTACAAATATCTCAAACTGTTTTACATAAATAGGACTTAATAAAAGGACACTCAAAACTAATGAATCTATTTGGCACTATAATTATAGATTGATGGCGACAAAGAAGAGAATTTGAATTTGATATGAACTCTTAGTTGATGATGAGGCATCCAAGTCACTAACTATTTCCTTTCTTTGTGCATTCTGCTCCAGAAATTCTGCAAAATTGGGGTCCAATGATACCTTTTTATATCTCAATCCGAAATATATATGTAAAAAGTAAAAGAGGTTTTTGTAGATAAATATGTTACGAAGATAAACCTCTTTCGGTTTCCAAAAATTAAATTCCAAATGTTCACAATAGGCTCTGAAAAAATATGTGTAAAACAAAAATTTGCACAATCTGAAAATTAGCCTGTGACGATGTGCATGTATCTCTCATTCTGTAATACCTGTGCATAAAGTGAGATAGGTTTTGTTATATTAGAATCTTAGAAACATAAATGTTCTCCACTTTTTCAAAATTCATATTGGATTGACCACAATAGTTTCTGCAAAACTATGACCTAAACAGGAAATTTCCGCAAAAATGTCCCTTCTTGCTCTGTTTTCATCTTTTAACCTTATTGTTCTTTTAATTGTTTTTAATTTCACTTTCGATAAACTTCATCATTGCTAGTGAAAGTGTTTTCATATCTATTTAACTATTACTGCATCTGTTTGTACTTTTACTGTTTTACCTTGACTGCTCTGTAACTTTGTTTTAACTTTCACTCTGACTTTCATCTGATACACTTTAACTCTAATGCTCTTTGACTATTATGTTTTCACTGTCAATGTGAATTATTACTTCACTTTTACCATTCACTATGTAATTTAATATTTCTAATCTCTCTATGACTTTGATTTAATCCTTTCTTTGTATACAAACTGTTTGTTCAATGAAGCTTTTGAATTAAAATCTAAGAATTTGGAGCAACAAGCTTGTCAACTAGTATTGAAACTATTGGCCCAATTTCATATCCTGGGAATAATCTGTTATATGCAGGTAAAGGAATTTGAGGATGTCATTGTGGATTTTAAACAGTTTCTATGATATCTTTCTTGTTTCTGGAGCAATTCAAAGCTCCTCGGTAATCTTTAATGGCTACAGGCGGAAGTTTGCAGGTTTTGGGCATGAAAACATTGAATACAGGCTTGTTCTTTGTGTTGGAATAGAAAATACAGTTTATATGTGCAGAAAGAAAGAATAACAGTTCATTTCATCTCTTATTGGGAAAATTAGGTTTGATTTAACCTACAATGAATGGTGGTCAAATCAGGCAAAATGGCGGTTTTCAGGTTTTATAGGTGAAAAACCACTGGTGGTTTATCATGTGCATATTAGGTGGTAAGTGGTTTTGAATGGATCAGATGCGATCCATTCAGAAGATGCCACATCAGGGAGAGAGAAAGCAGCAAAACTGCCCATTTCGCGTGGAAATGAAATTGTTAAGCATGAGCAAGTTTATTTGCGATATTGATTCTCCGTCGTTGGATCGTTGATTTTGATTGCGAACGGTCAAGATCTATGCACAAGATGCATCGGGATGGAAAGTGGGGCTAGGTTTTATTAATGCGACAAGGTAGTTTTAACTTTATAAATAATCATTTATTAATGTCTCAAACCTTAGGCTATAGGATGGCGGGGCGGGAAAATGTCATTTATGCATAAATCATAACATTTCACAATGTTTAATTAATACATAGGTGCTGGTTTTATTATATGGTTTTTTAAACATTTGATATTTGTTTAAAACCATAGGGGGTGGGGTATTTGTTTATTTAATAGTTTTAAACCAATGGGATAGGGGTGGGGTTTATATTTCACACATGGGATATTTAAACATTGCTTTAAACGTAAAATAGAGGGTTTGTGGGTTTATTTAAAATAAAAGGATTTAATACTATATGGGAGGGTGTAATTTAAGGAGTTAATAAATAAATTAGAAATTAATATGAAAGGGGGATAATGTCTATAATGAATAAAAATACATTTTAACTCAAAGTAAAGTGTAAAATAAAGCATAGCTTGTCTTTGTTGTATTTTTCCACACTTTAACTTAGGATAAATGCATTTTATGGGTTTATGAATTACTTTTGAAAAGGAGATGAAATTAATTATTTAGGGTTTTTACTTTTACTAAGTAAAAATGGGTTTTTACTTATGAAAAAGGATTATGATTATGGATGAAGGGTAAATGACGATGAATATGGGTCTAATGTAGGAATTCAATATTTTTAACCAATCAATCATCGAGCCTTGGGTCCGATCCCAACAGAAGTCAAAGAAATTCTCTGATTCTTTTTAACTGATAGTTTATAATACTAAATAATTGTAGGAGAAAGGAAATTAGTAATTTTTTGCCCGATGATGCTTTATTACATGCTTGCACAACTGGTTTCTACCTACCCATCTTTATTTCTAACATTTTTTACTTCATTTTCATGGGTGCATTTAGGATTGCAACCCTAAATCATTTTCTCTTTCAAAACATAAAAAACTATTTAAGTCTAACCTTGTTTCATCCGAGGCCTCAGATTAAACTGTTGAGCTCCTCATTTATTCTCTATCTTAACTATTGATTTGTCAAGTTTATACTGTTTGACATATCTTTATTCTCTATCTAAAAAAAGAAATTTAAAGCATGAAAAGTTAATATTAAACTATTTAACTGATCATGGATTATGGCATTTATTGACAATCTGCACATAATCATTATTCTTGCAATAAAAGTAGATAGTAGTGGCATTTTGACTTGCTCACTTTCAGGTCTTATTTCTATCTCTTTTTTCTTTTGGTGTCTACATTTTTCTAAGTCCTTTGATATTTCTTTTAGGAATTTTACCCTCTTTTCATTTTTTTATTATTGTTCACTTTCCAAAATATGGGAAAACAACTTGCAGAAAGCAAGGTATGCACATATTTACAAGACTATCAAAGTCAATTCAAAAATTTTGAATCCTATTATTATAGGACCCTAACAGTAGCAATTCATTGAGACTTGTGGTTGTCGCATTATTATAGAAAAGTGGCAGACCTCATAGACAGGTGTTATAGCATCATTTCTCACCTTGACATGATTCATGATTGCTTCATGGCTTTATGGGCACCCATTCCTACAGACTTGGACAAATTCACTTAAAAACAGTGGAAAATCCTCCATACGCGACTATGCCCGTGTTTTTCCGCGTGTATACGCGAGTACATCTAGACTTTTCCGCGTATGCCATTTTAATGATTAAAAATATATAAAAATCCCTAATTTCGCGCTGGGTTGATGGTTACTCAGGTAGTTCAACCACCCCAGCCCGTGGCCAACTGTTTCCAACTGCTGAAACTACTTGGAGGGACTATAAAAAGACCTCATATGTATGGCCTAAGAGAGAGAGAGAGAATTATTATTATTATACTCTGTTGGTATTTCCCCCATCCAAGTCTGATTCCCCGTGCCTCCTGCACTTTCCCAGTTCATTTCAGGAAACCCTTGTTTCCTTGAGATACATCCCTTTATATGTTATCTCGTATGCACCTGTTTGGAAGGAGTCTTCGTGAGGCGAGGGCTGGACGGATCCGGACGACGGTCTGCGAAGGCCTTGGAAGGATCAGGTGATCTCTCCACTTACTTTTGTACGTACTATTTTTATAATACAGAAGTATCATGCTGTTCCCGAAATAAACGTGTTAGTGTATGCTTTAATGTATGAATAATATTTGTTATACAAGCATTCATTATGATTTATTTAATGTTTTATATGAATCTCACTAACATATAGAGTAGAAATATGCTGTACAACTTGTCCTTTGTGCTGGTTTCTTCTTGTATTTCAGGTTAAGGAGGAAGGACGGTTGCAGGGAGTTTGGACTCCACGTGGATCTACTTCAAACGTAGGACCAACGGGTAAACCTCTCATTCAACTCTATTTCGTTTTTATGAATATGCATGATCGTGTGAGTCTCTGTTAAGTAGTACGCCCCTGCTCTGTGGAGGTTGAATCCCAACCAACCTCTAGGGTGTTAAATCCCCGAAACAACTGCCACTATCTACTGGGACTCCACTTTAAGATGTTTAGTTGGGTTGTTTCCAATTGCTTAGAAGCAAGGTCGCTTTTTTCTGCTTCACATAAATTAGCTTTGCTTTCTTTTGGCAATGCATTCGTATGCATGATCGTGTGAGTCTCTGTTAAGTAGTACGCCCCTGCTCTGTGGAGGTTGAATCCCAACCAACCTCTAGGGTGTTAATTCCCCGAAACAACAGGAGTCTATGGAAAATTTTCTACATGGGAAGTCTAATGTAGGAGCATATTGCTCAAATGTCATTATTTCTTTGGGTGATTTAGGGGGTGATATTTTTTAACTATTTTATAAATAATGTACATTATAAATAAATTAAGAGGAAAAAACCTGAGTGTGAGGTTTATTGTAAATATTCTCTTATAATTGAGAATATTAGAGGAGTTGGGTTGTATAGATATCTTAGGGATTATGAATTCCTTAAATAGGAATTAGTTGATTCAAGGTGAGATAAGCTATTTCAGGATTTGGCTGAGTCATTTGTGGAGGAAATCATGGATTCACATTAATCCACACCTATGTATAAATATGAGCTTCGTATGAGGATGGAGAAGATATAGAGGATGGAATAGGATAGAGGAAAAGAAGAGAGTGTAGAGTAGGAATGGTGTGACAGTGTGACAAGCTATAAAGGCGAGAGCCGATAGGGAAAGAAAGTGTATTATTCAGCCAAAGAAGAGTTTGAATCTGTAATTTCTTGTTATTATTATATTTAAGTATTTTGTTTGTGTTCGGCTCTCTGTTCAAATATATTGTTTAAACTCTGTTACACAACAGATGCACTAATTACACAGTAGACAGACCATCAAATTGCAAGTGCCAGATGAGTTGATCGGAATCAATTCCAAACACAGAACGTAGATCTCAGAGAGACCATGGAGGGAAGTTGTTGTCAAATATAGTTGACATCGCTTTATACAGTGGTTAAGTCTTGTGTCTTAACTCATTGCATATTAAATATCTGAGATTACTGGAAGAAGATTGGAAGTGGAGATGACATGAATGTGGAATGAAAGAGTCGTTGACAATGTAGTAGTACCAGTGGAAAAAAATATTTCACAAATCTAAATGTAATTACCAATAATTGAAAGGGATTTTGCATTACAACTTGTGTAGCTACGATGCAAATTAGCTTAAACCTGTGCGCTCATAGCACTTCACCGAAAGTTGTAGAAGATAGGGATTAGTGACCGAATTAAGTGACAAGACTGGATAACGCAAATGTGATATGGGACAGTTGTGAGAGCAACGATGGCAACCGATCAGTCTTGATGTTGTATCCTCAATTGAGGAATTCTATTCTTAGTGTATTGGTTGAATATGGGAGCTGTAGGATCCGCACTATATATGTTATGTTCTTAAAAAATAATGGTTTAAAATTGAATATTTTGCAAACTGATGATTAAATTTTTTTTAAAAGAGTGTGTGAACTCTATTCTTCCACACAGTATTATTATTTGTCCAGTACTCTGTGCATCAGTTGGTGCTCACATGAATGAGAGGCCCATGGTAAAATGAATTTGTTGATTGGTTAAATTGGTATGGCCACCATTAAAGGTAGCACATGTGAATGATTTATGGTTTCTTTGGTTATTTGGTTAGATGTAGACATGGAGAGTTAGAATAATATCAAAAGAAAAAGGGTGAGTCAAGATAGCAAAAAGGGATAAATTAATAAATAAAACAAATATTATTATTATAATGGAGTCAATTATTGCATGTAAATGGGCATACTGTTGTAAGACCCTGTGAGGCATGCATACTCTTGGGTAATCGCTGGTAAATTCTGGGTTAGACCTAGGTGATAAGGGGGATTTCAAGTTAACATATACTCTGGTATAATATTTGATGGGGGTAAGGGTCAGAGAGAGCAGGCCTGGGCTGACTCACTTGCCAAGGTTGGTTGGATTTAGTTAAGGAACCCCAAGTCAAGTTTAAGGGGGGAATCTTAGGTAAATTTGACTTGGGCTTTGAGTCAAGGTTGACCAGTTTAAAAAGTGGTGATTTTGGGGAACATGGTATTGTGTACCCATGTTTTAATTCCCATGGTATTGCATGTGATGGAGCATATAAAAGGCTAGAAGACTTCATTGTAATGATTTCCAAGGATGTGAGTGGTGAAGGCTCACTTGGCTGGGTTGTACAGGGTTTTGGCCAAGGCTAATGAAATTTCATTAGGGTGGTTTTTTCACTGGAGTTGGGGTTTCCCCACGGAAAATATTTTTTGCATTGTGTATGTTTTATTATTTTTTTGTGTTTATTATTTTTTCTCTCATTAAATAAGTTAATATCTATGGTAATTTTTTTTCTTCATATATATCTTTCCATCTTGGTTTCTTCCAAACTTTTGGTGAATACTTCTAGTGCATTGCCTTATATTCTAGCTATCATGTCCTTCTCCCAAAATTCTCTAGGGAGAGAATTTCTAAGCCATACTCGTGTTGCTCGAAAATATTTTTTCTAGTATGAATATTTTAGTATAAAACCTGAGATATAAGCCTACCTAGTTAATGAAATATGGGTCTTGTTATCGCTCAATTTACCAGGGGTTCCAAAAGAACCAATACTAGTTCAAGTGGAAACAACAAGAGAAGGACCTACTATCACCTCAGTCTATGTCCTCTGCTCTTTATGGATTTTCATAGATGGGAGGATGATGTAGGAGCATCATGGTTCTGAAACTTTGTACATTTAGTAGAATCTAGGGGGTCTTGTGTTTTTCAAAAGAGTTGGTTTTCCTAAGTATTTAATTAATATAATTTTCAATATTTTGAGTGATTTAGGTGAGACATTTAGAATATGATTTATTTAAATATTGAGAGGTATATTTGTAAATATTCTCGAATGTAGGAAAACATGAATGATTGGTGTGCATTGCGATATTCTAAAATATTTTAAATCTTAGATTAGAAAGTATTTCATGATTTATGGAGGATCCTTGGGATTTAGTTGAATGTTGAGATCCTCAAGGGATAAAGAAGAGATTTTAGGAACTAATTAAGGACTTAGAGGATTTTTAGGATTTTGTTGAGTAACCTATGGATCTAAACCAAAATTGGTTACATAACCTTTTGTATATAATTGTAAAGCCTCAAAGGCACAAATGGTAGTAGAAAAAGAAGATATTATTAGAGAGAAATTTAATTGTAATCCTACGGGCATATACAGAGAGAGAGGAAGAGAAAAGGGCCATGTAAAGGTACATCAGGCCAAGCCAGATTATAAACATATTTTCTTATATTTGTACATTTATTTGTTTAATGAGAAATTGAATTCCCGTTTGACTGTGTGTCATTTCTGTTATGTGCTAAGTGATCCGTAATAGAAAGAATTTGATATCATTGTATTAATTCTAGATTGATTGTATAAGTCTTTCTGAGTGACAAAAGACTTATGGTTTGGTAGAATCTGGGCAGATTCCAGTCTAGGAATTAATTAGCTAAGAATAAAATCTTATGGGAGTAATTTTGTGCAATTAAATTATGTACGGGTCAAGTAATTTTGATTAAGAGAAGTAAGATAGAGAGTGCTCTATATTCGAGTTCGAGATGGTGTAATGGCTATATGAATAACACACAAACATAAGCTCAAGAGAGATAGACTTGAAGTAGCTCGAACGATGAAAGGAAGAGTAGTGGGAAGAAAAAAGAGCAGCAGAGTGGCATAAAGCAGAGGAATAGATGAAGGCAGAGAACACTTAAATATTTCCAAAGAGGTGAATGGAAGAACACGATTAGATCGCAAATTTAAAAGGGGAGTAGATCAACGGTGGATGACGAGTCATGATTTCGCACTTCGCAAAAGATAATGGATGGCTCTTCGCAAGATAAAGTGTTTTTCTTGCGATGCGGCAAAGTTCAAAAGTTGTGATGCGATGAGGGAAGCCACGTATCAATGGAGCACAAATTTTCAAATTGCAGGAAATAAGTTTTAGCGTTAAGGAGTTTGCACGGAAATGTGTTTTGATTACGATGAAAAGTGGATAAATCAGCGATTTGCGATGAAGTGTTAAGGAAAAGGTTCGGCGGTGCGAAGTGATATAATCGGAGATCTGCGTAATATAGTTTGGGAGAAATGTGCTATGATTGGTCGAAGGATGGTGGGACCCTAGACTCTTGTTCCATGCATATGTAAAGAGCGTTAAGGTTATGTGTAATCTTTTATAAAGTGAAGCGTTGTTGATCGCATAAGTATGTATGTTATATTTAACTTCAAGGTTATAACCTGTTGCATTAATAAAGGAGTTATGTGGGCCGTAACACACAGGTTCGTGATGTTTTTATAATGTGAAGCCATGCACGAAATAAGGTAATGTGAAGAGGCGACATTGCATAAAGGTAAAATTTATAATATTGAGTTATCAATCATGGTTAAAAACTTTCGCTTGCGTTTGATTTAAATTGATAAGGATGAAAAGTTAAGGGGAGAACATGTGGGGTTAATTCTACTAACCTCACATGTGTTGCATGTTTTTTTAATTGAAACCTTATGGTTGCATCAAATTTGGTATCAGAGCAAGTTAAATCTCTTTTTGAGGAAAATCAGAACAAGCAGATTTTTTAGGAAGATTGCATAATTAAACTGTGCAGAAGACATTGATAGTAGAGCAGAATGAGATTCTCCGTGATTGTGAATCAGAGACAAGTGCAGGGAGAAAATTCAGACAGTAAAATCTGACAAAGTGATGGTTGTTTCTTGAGAAGAATGAAGATCCATTCGAATGTGAAGAGTGGAAGCAGACTGCTTGTGAAATCATGTAGGTATTGTTTTATTTAACTCTGATTTGAGTTTACAGGTTGCAGTAAAAGGAGGAATATCTCAGTAAGGACATCAAGAATAGTTGTAAAGAAAAGAAGAACCAATTGTGTTCTTGAAGGCAGAGTAAAGTGGATACTCTGAAGAAAAGTGGCAAAGAACCTAAATGTTCCAGTTGAAGGTTGGACAAAGAGGACTAGAGTGTTCTCAGAAGAAAGTAGAATTGCAGAATCCAAGGAGAAAAGGAGTTGCTCAATAGAGGTTATAGAGATAGAGAACCAATGTTACCAAAAGACCAAGGAGAGAAGGCTTGGTGACGTAATTGCAGCAGGTATGGAGACTTTCTGAGAAGGAGAGGCTTATTGCAGTTCACGAGTGAGCATATGCAGTTCACAAGAGACAGAAGAATGACTATTGATATTCATAGCAGAGGTTTAGAGAGAAACCACAACTGAAGAAGAGAGAATAAATATGCCAAAGAAAATGCCATGGAAAGGAATATAAGTCGAGAATAGATGAAAGAGATAAATTTGATATAAATTTCCAAATTGAATTATTGATGGATATGTTGCAGAGAAATAATGTATACCAGAGGTATGGTTGGACTATGAGAAAGAAAGTGAAATGGCATAGGCTACAAGAGAAGACAAAGAAATAGGTGAATATGCATCTAATAGAGGGGCTGAGGAAGCTTGAACATATAACGAATGTTCAATTGAGGATAGAGAAGCTCGAAGGAGTTTAGCTACAACAAAAGGAAATTGTTGGAGATGAACAAGCTCCTTTTGAACTTGAAGATGGAACAATGATGTCTGAAACATTAGTTGAGGAAATTGGGCCTAATGATTTCGAAATTAATAATTTGTGGATGTTTGCACGTGATGTCAAAGAAAAAAAGCATTTGAGTTTTGAGATAGTTAGATCTCATATGGGAGATCATACACAGTCGAGAGGAAATATTGTTTTTCAGCATGCTAGAGTTGGAAACAGAGGAAGTTTGGCTCACGATGATGACCAAAAGCAAGAAGAAGTGGAGAAGGATATCAAGGAACCCATTGAAGTGCTTGAGGAAGCTGAGATGAAGACTATTGAAGATTTTTTGAGTCATGTAGAAGACTTAGAAAAAAAAAAAAGGATTTGATGACAGAATCATCAAATAATACAATTGATTCTTGTCGTTTTACAGCTGAAAAATTGTGTGTAATTGCAGGTTTTGCAGGTGATAATAAGTCACTAGAAGCTATGATAAAGATGAAGGAAGAAAAATAAATGTATAAAGACATTTCAAAGAAGCAAGATCATAATTATATTCCGATGAAGGATGAGACTATGTTATCTTATGAATATAGCCAAGGAAAAGCACATGTACAATTGGTTAGTAAATGGGAGAAAGAATTGGAGTTATTGGAGAATTGGTTGAAAGCACTAGTAGAGAAGAAAGAATCTGATGAAGACTGTAAAGGATTTACAACAGCGGAAGAAAATGTTACTTCAGTCAACTAATCAGAATACAATTTAATTTTTGAAAGTAAATTTGCAGATATTGAACAGAGGTTGTTTGGAGATAAGATAGAAGTTCAAAAGCAATAAGAGGGTAAGGATGTAAGAGCAGTAGTAAGAATCCAACAACTTAAAAGTGAAGATGAATGGACAGAGTGTATCAACAATTGGTAGAGAGAGTACCAGTCAGAAGATAAATTGGACATGGAGATTGAAATAATAAGAAGGTTGATGATGAAAGTGTCTCAAAAGAAGACAGCAACAAGGTAGCAAGGCAGCAAGGCAACAACATCAAGAGAAATACAATAGTAGACTATGAAAGAATAACTAGTGGGGCAATGCAACATAAAGTAATGGGTCCAGGAGGAATTCCATCAGCGTTAAAAACACATTATCTGGAGATCATGAATGTTTTCTACCTTGGGAGTCTGATGCAGGAGTATCATGGTTCCGAAAATTTGTACATTTAGTAGAATCTAGGGGGTCTTGTGTTTTTCAAAACAATTGGTTTTCCTAAGTATTTAATTAATATAATTTTCAATATTTTGAGTGATTTAGGTGAGACATGTAGAATATGATTTAATTAAATATTGAGAGGCATATTTGTAAATTTTCTCGAATGTAGGAGAACATGAGTGATTGATGAGTGATTTGTGTGGATTGAAATATTCTGAAATATTTTAAATCTTAGATTAGAAAGTAGTTCATGATTTATGGAGGATCCTTAGGATCTAGTTGAATGTTGAGATCCTCAAGGGATAAAGAAGATATTTAAGGAACTAATTAAGGACTTAGAGGATTTTTAGGATTTTGTTGAGTAACCTATGGATCTAAACCAAAATTGGTTACATAACCTTTTGTATATAATTGTAAAGCCTCAAAGGCACAAATGGTAGTAGAAAAAGAAGATATTATTAGAGAGAAATTTAACCGTAATCCTACGGGCATATACAGAGAGAGAGGAAGAGAAAAGGGCCATGTAAAGGTACATCAGGCCAAGCCAGATTATAAACATATTTTCTTATATTTGTAAATTTATTTTTTTAATGAGAAATTGAATTCCCATTTGACTGTGTGTCATTTCTGTTATGTGCTAAGTGATCCGTAATAGAAAGAATTTTATATCATTGTATTAATTCTATATTGATTGTATAACTCTTTCTGAGTGATAAAAGACTTATGGTTTGGTAGAATCTGGGCAGATTCCAGTCTAGGAATTAATTAGCTAAGAATAAAAGCTTATGGGAGTAATTACGATTCAGAGAAGTAAGATAGAGAGTGCTCTATATTCGATTTCGAGACGGTGTAATGGCTATATGAATAACACACAAACATAAGCTCAGGAGAGATAGACTTGAAGTAGCCCGAACGACGAAAGGAAGAGTAGCGAGAAGAAAAAAGAGTAGCAGAGCGGCATAAAGCAAAGGAATAGATGAAGGCAGAGAACACTTAAATATTTCCAAAGAGGTAAATGGACGAACACGATTAGATCGCAAATTTAAAAGGGTAGTAGATCAACGGTGGACGACGATTCATGATTTCGCACTTCGCAAATGATAACAAATGGCGGGAAGGTTTCGCAAGGTAAAGTGTTTTTCTTGCAATGCGAAAAAGTTCAAAATTTTTGATGCAATGAGGGAAGCCACGTATCGACGAAGCACAAATTTGAAAATTGCAGGAAATAAGTTTTAGCATTAAGGATTTCCCACGGAAAAAAATTTTGATTACGATGTGAAGTGGATAAATCAGCGATTTGTGATGAAGTGTTAAGGAAAAGGTAGGGTGGTGCGAAGTGATATAATCGGCTATCTGCATAATTTAGTTTGGGACAAATGTGCTATGATTGGTCGAAGGATGGTGGGACCCTGGACTCTTGTTCCGTGCATATGTAAAGAGCGTTAAAGTTATGTGTAATCCTTTATAAAGTAAAGTGTTGTTAATCGCATAAGTATGTATGTTATATTTAACTCCGAGGTTATAACCTGCTACGTTAATAAAGGAGTTATGTGGGCCATAACCCACAGGTTCATGATTTTTTTATAATGTGAATCTGTGCACAAAATAAGGTAATGTGAAGGGGCGACATTGCATAAAGGTAAAATTTATAATATTGAGTTATCAATCATGGTTAAAAACTTCCGCATGCATTTGACTTAAATTTATAAGGAGGAAAAGTTAAGGGGAGAACATGTGGGGTTAATTCTGCTAACCTCGCATGTGTTGCATGTTTTTTTAATTGTGACCTTTTGGTTGCATCAAATTTGGTATCAGAGCGAGTTAAATCTCTTTTGGAGGAAAATCAAAACAAGTAGAGTTTTGAGGAAGATTGCATAGTTAAACTATGCATAAGACATTGATAGCATATCAGAATGAGATTCAGCGTGAATGTGAATCAGAGACAAGTGCAGGGAGAAAAGTCAGACAGTAAAATCTGACAAAGTGATGGTTGTTTCTTGAGAAGTACAGAGATCCATTTGAATGTGAAGAGTGGAAGCAGACTGCATGTGAAATCATGTAGGTATTGTTTTATTTAACTCTGATTTGAGTTTACAGGTTGCAGACAAAGGAGGAATATCTCAATAAGGACAACAAGAATTGTTGTAAATAAAAGAAGAACCAATTGTGTTCTTGAAGGCAGAGTAAAGTGGATACTCTGAAGAAAAGTGGCAAAGAACTTGAATGTTCCAGTTGAAGGTTGGACAAAGAGGACTAGAGTGTTCTCAGAAGAAAGTAGAATTGTAGAATCCAAGGAGCAAAGGATTTGCTCAATAGAGGTTATAAAGATAGATAACCAATGTTACCGAAAGACCAAGGAGAGAAGGCTTGGTGAGGTAATTGCAGCAGGTATGGCGGCTTGCTGAGAAGGAGAGGCTTAGTGCAGTTCACGAGTGAACAAATGCAATTCACAAGAGACAGAAGAATGACTATTGATATTCATAGCAGAGGTTCAGAGAAAACCCACAACTAAAGAAGAGAGAAGAAATATTCCAAAGAAAATTCCATCGAAAGGAATATAAGTCAAGAATAGATGAAAGAGAGAAAGTTGATATAAATTTCCAAATTGAATTATTGTTGGATATGTTGCAGAGAAATATGGTAGAACAGAGGTATGTTTGGACTATGAGAAATAAATTGAAATTGCATAGGCTACAAGAGAAGAGAAAGCAGCAGGTGAATATGAAGCTAATAGAGGGGTTGAGGAAGCTTGAACAGATAATGAATGTTCAATTGAGGATAGAGAAGCTCGAAGGAGTTGAGCTACAACAAAAGGAAATTGTTGGAGATGAACAAGATCCTTTTGAAATTAAAGATGGAACAGAGGTTGTTTGGAGATGAACAGAGGTTGTTTGGAGATGAGATAGAAGTTCAAAAGCAACAAGAGGGTAAGGATGTAAGAGTGGTAGTAAGAATCCAACAACTTCAAAGTGAAGATGAATGGATAGAGTGTATCAACAATTGGTAGAGGGATTACCAGTCAGAAGATAAACTGGACATGGAGATTTAAAGAATAAGAAGGTTGATGATGAAAGTGTCTCAGAAGAAGACATCAGCAAGGTAGCAAGGCAGCAAAGCAACAACATCAAGAGAAACACAATAGTAGACTGTGAAAGAATAACTAGTGGGGCAATGCAACATAAATTATGGGATCCAAGAGGAATTCCATCAGCATTAAAAACACATTATCTGGAGATCATGAATGTTTTCTACCTTGGGAGTCTGATGCAGGAGTATCATGGTTCCGAAAATTTGTACATTTAGTAGAATCTAGGGGGTCTTGTGTTTTTCAAAACAGTTGGTTTTCCTAAGTATTTAATTAATATAATTTTCAATATGTTGAGCAATTTAGGTGAGACATTTATAATATGATTTAATTAAATATTGAGAGGCATATTTGTAAATGTTTTCGAGTGTAGGAGAACTTGAGTGATTGATGAGTGATTTGTGTGGATTGAGATATTCTGAAATATTTTAAATCTTAGATTAGAAAGTAGTTCATGATTTATGGAGGATCCTTAGGATTTAGTTGAATGATGAGATCCTCAAGGGATAAAGAAGAGATTTTAGGAACTAATTAAGGACTTAGAGGATTTTTAGGATTTTGTTGAGTAACCTATGGATCTGAACCAAAATTGGTTACATAAACTTTTGCATATAATTGTAAAGCCTCAAAGGCACAAATGGTAGTAGAAAAAGAAGACATTCTTAGATAGAAATTTAGTTGTAATCCTATGGGCATATACAGAGAGAGAGGAAGAGAAAAGGGCCATGTAAAGGTAGATCAGGCCAAGCCAGATTATAAACATATTTTCTTGTATTTGTACATTTATTTGTTTAATGAGAAATTGAATTCTCGTTTGACTGTGTGTCATTTCTGTTATGTGCTGAGTGATCCGTAATAGAAAGGATTCGATATCACTGTATTAATTCTAGATTGATTGTATAAGTATTTTTGAGCTATAAAAGACTTATGGCTGGGTAGAATTTGGGCAGATTCCAGTCTAGGAATTAATTAGATAAGAATAAAAGCTTATGGGAGTTATTTTGTGCAATTAAATTATGTATAGGTTGAGTAATTCTCATTCACAGAAGTAAGATAGAGAGTGCTCTGTATTCGAGTTCGAGACAGTGTAATGGCTATATGAATAACACACAAATATATGCTCCGGAGTGATAGACTTGAAGTAGCCTGAATGGCGAACTCGAAAAGAAAATAAGAGCCAATTTTGTTCTTAAAGGCAGAGTAAAGTGGATACTCTGAAGAAAAGTGGAAAAGAACCTGAATGTTCCAGTTGAAGGTTGGACAAAGAGGACTAGAGTGTTCTCAGAAGAAAGTAGAATTGCATAATCCAAGGAGCAAAGGAGTTTCTCAATAGAGGTTCTAGAGATAGAGAACCAACGTTACCAAAAGACCAAGGAGAGAAGGCTTGGTGAGGTAATTGTAGCAGGTATGGAGACTTGCTGAGAAGGAGAGGATTAGTGCAGTTCACGAGTGAACAAATGTAGTTCACAAGAGACAGAAGAATGACTACTGATATTCATAGCAGAGGTTCAGAGAGAACCCACAATTGAAGAAGAGAGAAGAAATATGCCAAAGAAAATGCCATGGAAAGGAATATAAGTCAAGAATAGATGAAAGAGAGAAAGTTGATATAAATTTCCAAATTGAATTATTGATGGATATGTTGCAGAGAAATAAGGTAGACAAGAGGTATGGTTGGACTATGAGAAAGAAAGTGAAATGGCATAGGCTACAAGAGAAGAGAAAGCAGCAGGTGAATATGCAGCTAATAGAGGGGCTGAGGAAGCTCGAAAAAATAATGAATGTTCAATTGAGGATAGAGAAGCTTGAAGGAGTTGAGCCACAACAATAGGAAATTGCTGGAGATGAAAAAGTTCCTTTTGAACTTGAAGATGGAACAATGATGTCTGAAACATCAGTTGAGGCAATTGGGCCTAATGATTTTGAAATTAATAATTTGTGGATGTTTGCAGGTGATGTCAAAGAAAAATAACATTTGAGTTTTGAGACAGTTAGATCTCAATGGGAGATCATACACAGTTGAGAGGAAATATTGTTTCTCAGCATGCTAGAGTTGGAAACAGAGGAAGCTTAGCTCATGATGATGACCAAAAGCAAGAAGAAGTGGAGTGATCCAAATGGAAAATGGCATCAACTCATGGTATTCATCTACCCATATTATCCATCCACCCATGGAATTTACCCATGGCATTGTAAATGGCATCAACCCATGGTTTTCATCCACCCATGATATTTATTGCCCATGGTATTGTAAGTGACCCATGGTATGTATCCACCCATGGTATTCATCCACACATGGGATTTACCCATGGTATTGTAAGTGGTATCTACCCATGGTATTGGCCTATGGTATCTACACATGGTATTGTAACTCAAAAAAGACTATAAATAACAAGCCTCAGTTTGTAAAGGGGAGATGGTCTGCCACAATGTAGCTTCTACAGTTATTCTCTATTTTAATAAAACAAGTTTCTTTGTGATTTTATTTGTTGTGTGTTCTTTCTCTTTTTTTCTGGCATTGTAATTTTGCGGATATTGTCAGATCCATTTCAAATTTTTAGATCTTGGGGACCTCCCCCCAAGATCTGGATCATGGAGAAGGATATCAAGGAACCCAGTGAAGTGCTTGAGGAAGATGAGATGAAGACTATTGAATATTTTTTGAGTCATGTAGAAGACTTAGAACAAAAAAATGATTTGATGACAGAATCATCAAATAATACAATTGAGTCTTGTGGTTTTACAACTGAAAAATTGTGTGTAATTGCAGGTTTTGAAGGTTTTGCAGGTGATAGACAATCATTGGAAGCTGTCATAAAGATGAAGGAAGAAAAATAAATGTACAAAGACATTTCAAAGAAGCAAGATCATAATTATATTCTGATGGAGGATGAGACTATGTTATCTTATGAATATAGACGAGGAAAAGCACATGTATAATTGGTTAGTAAATGGGAGAAAGAATTGGAGTTATTGGAGAATTGGTTGAAAGCACCAGTAGAGAAGGAAGAATATGATGAAGACTATAAAGGATCTACAACATCAGAAGAAAATGATACTTCAGTCAAATAATCAAAATACAGTTTACTTTTTGAAAGTAAATTTGCAGACATTGAACAGAGGTTGTTTGGAGATGAGATAGAAGTTCAAAAGCAACAAGAGGGTAAGGATGTAAGAGCGGTAGTAAAAATCCAACAACTTCAAAGTGAAGATGAATGGACAGAGTGTATCAAAAATTGGTAGAGGGAGTACCAGTCAGAAGATAAACTGGACATGGATATTGAAAGAATAAGAAGGTTGATGATGAAAGTGTCTCAAAAGAAGACAGCAACAAGGTAGCAAGGCAACAAAGCAGCAGCATCAAGAGAAATACAATAATAGACTGTGAAAGAATAACTAGTGGGGCAATGCAACATAAAGTATGGGATCCAGGAGGAATTCCATCAGCATTAAAAACACATTATCTGGAGATCATGAATGTTTTCTACCTTGGGAGTCTGATGCAAGAGTATCATGGTTCTAAAAATTTGTACATTTAGTAGAATCTAGGGGGTCTTGTGTTTTTCAAAAGAGTTGGTTTTCATAAGTATTAATTAATATAATTTTCAATATTTTGTGTGATTTAGGTGAGACATTTATAATAGGATTTAATTAAATTTTGAGAGGCATATTTCTAATGTTCTCGAATGTAGGAGAACATGAGTGATTGATGGGTGATTTGTGTGGATTGATATATTCTGAAATATTGTAAATCTTAGATTAGAAAGTAGTTCATGATTTATGGAGGATCCTTAGGATTTTTTTGAATGTTGAGATCCTCAAGGGATAAAGAAGATATTTTAGGAACTAATTGAGGACTTAGAGGATTTTTAGGATTTTGTTGAGTAACCTATGGATCTGAACCAAAATTGGTTACATAACCTTTTGCATATAATTGGAAAGACTTAAAGGCACAAATGGTAGTATAAAAATAAGATATTATTAGAGATAAATTTAATTGTAAGCCTACGGGAATATATATAGAGAGAGGAAGAGAAAAGGGCCATGTAAAGGTAGATCAGGCCAAGCCAGATTATAAACATATTTGCTTATATTTGTACATTTATTTGTTTAATGAGAAATCGAATTCTGGTTTGGCTGTGTGTCATTTCTGTTATGTGTTGAGTGATCCAAAATAGAAAGAATTCGATATCAGTGTATTAATTCTAGATTGATTGTATAATTCTTTTTGAGTGATAAAATACTTATGTTTGGGTAGAATCTGGGCAAATTCCAGTCTGGGAATTAATTAGCTGAGAATAAAATCTTATGGGAGTAATTTTGTGTAATTAAATTATGTACAGGTCGATTAATTTTGATTCAGATAAGTAAGATAGAGAGTGCTCTGTATTCGAGTTGGAGACAGTGTAATGGCTATATGAATAACAAACAAAGATAATCTCATAAGAGATAGACTTGAATTAGTTTGAACGGTGAAAGGAAGAGTAGCAGGAAGAAAACAGAGCAATAGAGCAGCATAAAGCAGAGGAATTGAAGGCAGAGAATAATTAAATATTTCCAAAGATGTGGATGGACGAACATGATTAGATCAAATATTTAAAAGGGTAGTAGATCAACGGTGGACAATGAATCACAATTTCGCACTTCGCAAATGATAATGGATGGCGTGAAGGCTTTGCAAGGTAAAGTGTTTTTCTTGCGATGCGGAAAAGTTTGAAAGTTGCGATGTGATGAGGAAAGCCACGTATCGACAGAGCGCAACTTTGAAAATTGCAGGAAATAAATTTTAGTGTTAAAGTGTTTTCACGAAAAAGTGTTTTGATTGCGATGCGAAGTGGATAAATCAGTGATTTGCAATGAAGTCTTAAGGAAAAGGTTCAGCGGTGCGAAGTGATATAATCGGTGATCTGCGTAATATAGTTTGGGAGCGATGTGTTATGATTGGTCTAAGGATGTTGGGACCCTGAACTCCTGTTCTGTGCAATGTAAAGAGGGTTAAGGTTAAGTGTAATCTTTTATAAAGTGAAGCATTGTTGATCGCATAAGTATGTGTGTTATATTTAACTCCGAGGTTATAACCTACTGCATTAATAAAGGAGTTATGTGGGTCATAACCCACAGGTCCGTGATGTTTGTATAATGTGAATTCGTGCACGAAATAAGGTAATGTGAAGGGGCAGCAATGCATAAAGGTAAAAGTTATAATATTGAGTTATCAATCATGGTTAAAAACTTCCACATGGGTTTGATTTAAATTGATAAGGAGGAAAAGTTAAGGGGAGAACATGTGGGGTTAATTCCGCTAACCTTGTATGTGTTGCATGTTTTGTTAATTGCGACCCTATGGTTGCATCAGAGGAGTCTGGTATGGTGTAAATTACTAGAATTATGAGGTCAATAATGATGCACAATTTGATTTCCTAAGCCCATTCAAAGGAGAGGGTCATATAATAGGTTGCTTGTTTTAGAAGAAAAAGAAGGGCTCTCCAATAAAATCTTGAGGGAAGGATGACCTAGGGCTTAGTAATATTTAAAAAAAATGATGAATTCTTAAGATCACAACTTCCAAAATCCCTCACTTGTGATTGTTGTGTTTATACTAGGGTTCAAAGTGAAGCGAGGATGGTTCATTCAATAAAACATTTTAATTAAAGTATGAGCTCCAGGAGAAGCTAGGGTGGCTTTCCATGAAAAAAAACTTGAGATAAATACTATAAGAGACCAAGTGTTGAGAGATATACAATGTTAAATTCTCATCCAATGATCACCTATAGCTAAGAAAAAATGTTTTGAATGATGAACTAGAAAGTGAAAACCTTCAAGAAATCCCCAATTCAAAGCAGCTTCAAGGGTTCCCTCTTGGTGTGATAGCTAGGGAATTAATTTATTTGAAATTCCACTGTCAGAATTTGTTCAAAACTAGAGGATTCCTAGAGGAGACATAAATGAAGAAACTTGGCCAAATTCTCCTCCCCAAATTTTCGCACCAAGCCCTCGAAAATATCCTTATCCTTGGGGGAGGAAGAAAAGAGGAAAAAAATAGGTGAAATAATGATATTTCATTATGTTAATGTGATAACCAAGGATCCATGAATAGTGTCTAGATATTGGGAAGATTGGAGTCAAAATTATTAATATTTTGGAACTTCACTCTTCAAGAAGGCCTAAAGAAGCAACTTCACTACTAATGGATGAAACTACACAAAAACTTTATATTTGTATACTTAGATATGCAAGATTTGATGAATTTTCAAGGTAAAAGGTGCACAAACTACCCCTAGAAAAAATTGTTCTTCTTGCCAAGATGAATAACATATGCAACAAGCCAAGATTATAAGTGTTTCACAAATTAACATTATTTTTAGGGCATAATAAAACCATAACATTCCATACATTAGATATAAATTATCAATAATTCCACATGAAAATAGAACTTACATGAAAATAAAGTATATCCATCCATCACATTCGCAAAATAGAAGCTCCAAGAGAGATAGAGAAAATATTCCACACATCAAAAAGCATTTAATCATCCAAATCATTCCACAAATTGCAATTCTGAAATATTTAGAAATATATATCCCAAATCCAACTAATGATGAATGACAGAGAACACCTCTCTTATATTTATACAATCATCTAAGGGGTTTTAATAGCCTAATTTAGCCTAATGATGCTCCTATAATGAACTAATGTGCAAAATAATAGTACTTTTGGTGACAAGCCCACCAAATAGCTCCATAATAATATTAATTAGCCTCTTAAGAGGGAATAAATGATAGAAAGAGATAAAGGTTCATTGTAAGGCCAAATGAAGTCCCTCATGTGATGAAATGCGTAGGAGGGATCCAATAACAGTGATGAAGGGGGTGTCCCATTGATCTTCAAGCGAATGACCCATGATTCCCCTAAGTGGTTGTAGGGGCACAAAATCATCCTCATGGGTCTCCAATTGAATCAAAAAACCATTTATCCCATCTACAAAGGCTAGAAAATGATGCAAACCCTCCATTTATCTCCCATGGTGAGACACAACCCCATTTGGGCCCTTCATCAACTTCCAAATGTGTGGTGCAAGAGTGTAGTTGGCTGGGAAAGGTGGTCTAGGTTCATCACTACTCACGGCTCTAAGGAATGAGAACATGATGTGAATGATATAGAAATAAATACCCCCTTAAGGTTGGGCAGTTCATCACCCACCAGGATTTGGGACAATCATGGGTTCCTGAATGATGGAGGGGGCTCACATAGGGACCCTAGGAACTAGGGTGATGGTCATGATAAGGGGTAGAGCTCATGTTTGGCTTTTTCCCACGTGCTAAATTGTTATGTACTATACATATTTTGCATTTTATGGTACATTTCCTATTGTAAGTGGCCAAATTATGCTTTTAACTTTATTTTTAGCTGCATCAACCTTTGGGAAAACGTTCCAGGCCTGACCCAAAGTGTGGACAAGGGGAGGGGGAGGCTAACTCCTTGTGGACACAATGGAAAAATGTGGACTCGTATGGGAAATATGTGAAAATGGGTTATAATGAGTTGAAGGGAGAGATGTATGTGATGTCGAGAAGTGAGACCACACAACCAAAACTGAGATTTCCCATATATTCCCACTCCTAAACCTAGTAGCCAATAAAGGAGATCCCACAAGAATAGGATACAAGGTTAACCACCAAGTTGGATGAGGGGAAAAGGGTAAAGACCAAGCCCATTATTTACGTTGAATCCCCCCACTAAACCATGCCCATAAGTGTCCATGATAAGTAAGAAAAAATACCCAATTACATAATGAAATCCATACCTTCGGGGTTGGAAGGCCCACCTTCAAACATAAGATCATGATAGATGGAAGAGGGTGCATAATGGCTAGCTCAGGTGGTGGAGATAGTGGCACATCGAGCTATCTGGTGGTTTCAAGGGGCTACTGGAAATCCATTGAAGACAATGTAGGAGAAACATTTATCTTATGGGTGTCACCCACAGGTGGTGGGTAATAGGCCTCATTCAAAAATTCCTTCAAATATTTTGTTATTTTCCTCTTTATTGATAAATACTACTTTTTATAAGCCTATGACCCCGAATTCTAATTTTATCTATCCCTTGGGATACCATTTTTGTTGAATCCACCATGTTAGGGCCTTTTTTGTTGACCAAATTCCTAGAAACACATCAATCATTGTGGAATCCTTCATATATTGGATGTAATTTCCAACACACCTAGATTTGACTTCAAATTTAGGATTTATTATAGCTTTAGGAAAGAAACTATTATTCAACCGATTTTTCAATTTAGGGTTTGATGGAGCCACACCATCTAATATCGGATAATTATTTTTGTTTCGTGGAAATTTTTATGGATATTTTTGGGGCATTAGGGAATTTCCTATGTAGGGTGTTATCTGCAAAGAAAACAATTTTATAGGAATGGGTCATACCATACCTCCCTCCTATAGTGGCGGCCATGAGAGAGCTTCAAAAACCCTAAGAGAGGAGAAAGGTCAACAGAGCTCACTTGATATAGTTTATTGTTTATAATTAATTATGGATTGTTTCACTTGATATAGTTTATTGTTTATAATTAATTATGGATTGTTTTTGATATTTTGGTCATATATTCTACATTTTGTAAATTACTTTTATTTTTAGCCCTAATTTATAAAAATGATCATTAAATTTAGGGTATCGTGTGTCTGGAACCTATTTGAGCATATTTAGGACTTATCTTAGCCCTCTAGACATAACCATATGTTATTTGAACTCACTATATTATTTCACCTGGAGCCCTACCTTATTGAATATTATGGTATAATGTCTAAATTAACAAAGTCCTTAGAGGGTATTTATCCTAGAAATCCGTGGGTTAATCTCTCAGAGTTGTCGAGGAAGCCTCCCTTGTGGGGATAACATCCATCCACAAAAAAATAGGGGAGTAACCACAAAGGTGAAATTGATTTCCAATCCCATTGTTTCCTTTAACATAGAGTGCCTAATTAAGATTTGCACTATGCTACTAGATTTTGCGGTAATAGTCACCTCTCTATAAATTTCATCAGTGAGCTTTCTTGTCAAATTTATTCTTGGTTCTTTCATGACTCTACCAAATCTGATCATAAGAAAACCTCCTTCTTTCATCAAGCTCCATTATATAATTGATTCTATTTTGTAGGGCATATGAATTTTAAAAGTATTGTTGCATGAAATTGTGAATCGTGATCTTCAAGTGAACTGGAAATGTTATTTCCATTCTGTAAACTAGCTCAAATGAGATTTTATTGTAGAGTCTTTATTTCTTTTCTTTTGGCCCTAATACCCACCAAAAGTGAATAACCCATAGGATAATTTTTCTCCTCATTTGACAGTTAGGCAACCCGTAACCATGTCATGGAAACCAAATTGCTTTACATCATAGTTTTCCACTTATGCTTTGACCAATTCTCTCTCCCATATATAATACTTCTTGAAGTAAGGTAGGTCATCTATCAAAGGGAAATTAACCATTTTGGTAATTATTTCCTTTCATTTAATGTTTTGGAGCATACTAATATGGATAACATGCCAAGATGGATGATTAACAACTTTTGACTGTACTCAACCTCCCACGCTTCACTTGAGAGGTTATCCTTTGCCCCTATTCCAGTGTGACCTCCCTTGAGGTATTTCCTTTAGGATGAGTACTAATAGGATGTTTTTATGAAACCAACTCACAATATAGAAGGAAAGAGAGATTAATGACTTAGAAATCAACCTCTTCGAGGGGGAAACCTTCGTTAAATTACATAAATGAACAATTCTTGGATGATAAAAATGACAAAACCTCCTTTCTATATATAAGATTCCATGGGGTCACAATATAATCCTATCCAACCTAACAATAATAATGTAAGGGCACAATAATAATAATAGTGGGATTTTATGGGACACAATAATATCAATATGGGGACTACATGGGACCAACAATAACAATAAGGGGGATACACTAACAAAAATAAGGGACTACACTAGTAATATAGGGACCTAACATGCCCCTCTCCTTCAAAAAAATGTTTTCCTCAACACATGAGTAGTTCTGGATGCTTCTGTATAAAATTCTCATCCTCCCATGTGGAATCTTCAATGGGTAAGTTCTTCCACTTTATGAGATACTCTTAAATTGATCGATTTCGTAGCTGTTTATTTCTTATTTCCGTGACTGCTTTAGGTTCCAATATGATTTTTCTTTCCTCATCAAGTTTTGGAAATATTGTTTGAACTGGAATTTTATCACCTATAACCTTATTTAAACATGAAACATGGAAAACTGGGTGCACTCGGGAAGAAGCAGGAAGCTCCAATTTGTATGCCATAGTACCAATATTTTGCAACACCTAGTAAGGACCATAGTAATTTGGCAATCATTTATTACCCTTCTTAGCTTGCTTGAGGGAAATTTGTTTGTATGGTTGTAGCCGTAAAAATATCTAGTCTCCTACATCAAAATTTCTCTCACTGTGAAGTTGATCTTCCTGTTGTTTCATTCAAATTTGTGCAAATTTAGGTTATCCTTTAAGAGTTGGAGAACTTCTTATTGATGCTCGATGTGATCTTCCACTACTTGAGCTTTAGAATTTTCTCTTAAAGATGATGTGATGGATGGTGGATGATATCCATAAATTGCCATAAATGGGGTCATTTTTGCCACAATATGGAACGAATTGTTATACCACCATTCAACCAGAGGTAACCACTTGACCCATTGTGTTTGTTTTTCACATACAAAACAACGAAGATATACTTCCAAAAATTTATTCACTATCTCAGTTTTCCCATTGAATTAAGGATGATAAAATGATCTATGAGCTAGTTGAGTACCCAAACAAGAAAATAATTTCGTCCAAAAATTTCCAGTGAAAATGGGATCTCTATCACTTACAATAATCTTTGGGTTTCCATGTAGCTTTTGAGTTGTTTCCATAAATGCAGTAGCAACTGTACTTGGTTTAAATGGATGAGATAATGCACAAAAGTGTGCATACTTGGTAATTATATCAACTACCACCTATTGAGGCCTCATAAATCTGTGGCAACAACAAGGGGGATAACCACCTGGTCCAGACCTTAAGACAGTTCCTTTTACGTTTTGGATAGTGGCTCCAACTGGGTGTAATGGGCCCAGTTTCCCAGAGTTGGGTTTTTGTATGATTGTTGGGTTTTTCTCAAAGGATTTGCATGAAGAATTACTAAAAACTAAAACAAATTTATTCTAAAATGCAAAACTTTGAATTAAGTCTAATCTAATCTAACCCGGGATAATTCTAATTTGATGCGATCTAGAATGATATCTATTTAATCTGTGATGATTTAGATCATCATAGATTTAATAGAATTAATACTTGTGTAAGATGATTCTCTTGAGAAATAGTTAATCAAAAGAAGATGTAAAATATATTGCATATATATGATGATCATATATTTAAACAAATAAATTTATATCCTTATATCGTACAATAGTGCAACTGATATTTCAGACAAAAACAATTGATTTCATATATAATTCATGAAAGATACACTCATCACTAATATTTAAAATAGAATTAGCATACATGATAATAGTACCAGATGTGTATTGTCTTGTTCATCTAATCAGTGATAATAGGCCACATTCAACTCTTCTACCAATAAGTCTTTCAAATAATACCAAAGTGCATTAAAAATGATCAAAAAAATGATATATAACTGAAAAGGTCGTGTTCCATTATTTTATCAAGGCATCCACAAACTTACAGTAAAGCATTCTTTGTAAATGTTCTCAATAAAATTTTGGACCCTTCTCTAAATGCATGAGAAAGGTTTAAATACCATACTAACTACTTACAACAATAGATTATACAAAATATATTATGAGGTGGTTTCAAACAACCTTCCTCGTTCCTAGTATCTAATTGCTAAATTTGAAATTATAAAAACAATCTAACTAATGATCATGCCCAATGATAGATTACTGTCAGCTCTGCTTTTCTGCTCACAAATATCGAACATCGGTTGAACTTGTGGAGGTTTCCCGAACCATGTCTTCATTTGTGCAGCAAATATAGCATCCAATAAAAGTGGTTGTATTTTCTATATGGAATTCAGAGAACAATTCAATGTCATGATCTGACTGTGAGGTTTAACCAATAGCTACCAGTATGCTTCACAATCAGTATTTTTCAGCTGTGTAAGTGCTTCTTCTCAGATTTTACCTACGTCTTTCCAACTTTTCTCTAAATCTCTGAAATCAGAAATAGATTTGTGATTTCCTTATTTAATCAGACCAGAAGTATGCAATATGTGGTTAATCATTTTGACCATATTCTTTGATATACCTGCTGCTCTGGCTATGGCCAATTTTGCCTGTTTCACCTATGCATCCTATTCAATAAAAAGAATATCTTTGAAAGTCTCCTTGATATTTGGGAGACTTGACTTTCTCCCTTCCTCTGAATCTTGCCATTCAATATAATCAGATATTTTGGTATTGAGTTCATTGAACTCAATTCTTTGATCAATGACTGTATTAGTCAACTATTCATTGATTTCCAGGTGTCGAATTATGTCTGAAATTTGTACAACAAACATGTGTTGTTGTTCTGAGAGTAAGGCATTTAATGCCAATGCTTCTTTAATGAATTCCTCCGCAATAGGAATACCTTCATATTTGGTAAGATCTTCTCGCAATTCTTCAATCAGTGAGTTTTTTCTAGATAACTCATTTTCATCTTTTGTTGTACTCTGAGGAGTTGTTGTTCGACTTTCTGATTTAGAGTGTTTCTTTCTTCATCTAGTTGTTGTTGTAGCTGCATGATTTTGTCATCATTTTCTTGGACCAAAATAGATACTTATGCTGCCTTATCCATTGTTGCAGTGGTGTATGCACCAACGAATTGAGATAGTCGAGTTAAATTTTCAATTGGATTTAATGGAGTATCTTTCCATACTACTTCCCTAACTTCATTTCTTGGGAGTGTTTCAATCCTTCTTCTTTTTCTTTGCTTTCTAACTACTGCTATATGAAGAGGGCTAGAAAATACATCCAGTGGGGGAATATCAGTCACCTTGAGAACAATCTCATCAGTAGGATTTGCAGGAATGATTTCTGTGTCTTGGGAGATTATCCCGGGATTTTTAATAACTTCTTTTGCTGAAATTACTTGTCCTGGTGGAGTCTGAAATTCTGTATTTTCCTGTGAAGATGATACCTCTGGGGTATTTATCACTGTGTTGTTGACTGAAGTCCAAAATTTATCTAGTTCACCTTGATTTTGTGAATATGATTGTTCTGCTCCGAATTCTTTGCTTGCTTCAATGATATAATTAGTAATCAAGACATCTTGAGGGATACGTCTGAGTCTTTGTTCTCTGTATTCATTGAATCTCTGTAATTCTTCTGGATTTAGGTTCAATTTGACAAAATTTTGGACTTCTTCAAAAGTCCCAACAGATTGCAAAATATCTTCAAATCTATCATCAGTGTGTATGGTAGGTTTGAGTTTGACTGACAGAGTAAATTTGTTAGCAATCTTTTCTAGGTTGAACTGCCTTGAGGGTAAAACGGGGAGCTTCAAAAGCTCAATCTTCTAACATTATTTCAATGCATGATTGAAATTATTGAGCGTGAATGTACCACATGAAATTGGGAAACTTGGCCATAAAGACTTCTTACTATCTTTCAAAGATTTAGTGATTCCATTACCAACAGTTTGGTAAGCAACTTCTCTTGCCATCAATTTATCTCAAACATATAAAGGAAGAACATGTGGGGGAGCGGAGCTTCCAAAAATTCTGATATATGAAAATGACTCTTCAATAAAATATCTCCCTATCACTTGAAGGTCTGAAATGGCTTCTTTAGTGAACCTAGGGCTCATTCTGTCAAACATTAGTTGATGCAATGGTAGTACAACTCCACAACATAGCCTGTGGAAATGTGGTACATAATTATGTTCCCATATCTCTTTATGATTCAAATGAATCGGGGTGGGATCTTCAGGATTCCATTTCCATCCCATAACTAGAAAGTTGGTAGAAAAACAGATGGCATCAAAAACATACGCGCTCATGAAAAATTGGGGAACAGATTTGGAGGAGGAAGTTCTTGTTTGGCGATATTCATTAATTTCCTTAACTATATTCTCTGAAAGGATAGTCGCCCAATTCATTATGTGGGAATTAACACAGGAGTCAATCAGGGGATGCCAATTTATGGAGAACTTGGTATTATCAGGTAGACCATATAATTTGCATAGCATTGTTGTTGAAAAATTGTAGAGATTTGCAAGTGACGCGATAGGATACATGCTTGTTTTCTCATATTTTAACTTGTTATCTAGTTTCCTCCAACCTTAAATTGCCTTGAACGGGTCTTCGTTTTTCTTAGAAAACTTTGCAACAAATTGACTGTTGTATATGTCTTGCGGGCCACGGAGCTTATACATGATTTTCAGATCGTCAGCTCTGAAAGAACCTAGAATCTCATTCTTGAAGGTTCTTAATTGTTTGTCTTTGATTGTTGAATTTTCGAGCACCCACCTAACCATGTCAGTATATGGAAGAAGAGTAGCCCTTGCTGCTATCCTATGGAGGAAATAGCATGCAATATCTTTGAACTTTAAATTTGATGGTGTCGCATCATCGGCAGTCACCGTGACTTCCACTACTTCTGGCTCTTCGTCTTCGAGCATAGTGTAGATAGCTTGCCATTTCATAGCACTTCCATCTACAGTACAGACCGTATCTGAGACTATGGACGACATTTCTATTTGTTCCAATTCTGCAATAATTTGTTTGTCGTTTTTTTGAATCACTTTGTGTATGGACATATCTTGAAGGAAAATCCCTATTAAAGACAGAGTAAATGATCAAATGATGGAATATCTATTGAAATGATCTATTTTGAAAGAAAAAATCTGGGAAACAGCTATATCATTAATTAATCATAATGAATCAATAAATGTTTGCATTGGGATGATAAAACACAATTAATATTTCCTGACATGATTTATTTTTGCGTAAAACCTCTATTCAAACCAATCAAATCCATCACATCGCACCTGTTGAACCTGTCTTTATGAAGCGTATTACCTTTTGTTTATGTGATATCGCAAAATCGCAGAAGTCGCAGTATCACAAAATCGTAATATCGTAACTTTGGTAAGAATTACTTAAATTTTAACAACGTAAATCTGTGATATGCGATTTATGATGTCACTTGTGAAACTTCAAATCGGCGTTCGCAAAATCGAGATTTCGCTGTTTTATTGTTTTAATTTTTAATAGGAAAATATTTATGCAAAATGTGATTTGTGATAAGGATGTTTTATTAATTGTTTTTTTTTGTTTTTATGTTTTTTATTTAATAAAAGCGATGATGTTTTTTAGAGTTTGATTTTTATCAAAATACAAAAATACATTTTTAAGAAGGGTCCCTATTTCTATTTATCAAAGGTATAGATTATTTTGAAAATAAAAATGGGGGGAGTTGTTGTATAGCACAACAATTGGTGATTCACTTAGGAGAACCAGATATCTCTGATTGGTTTATTTTGATATTTCTAAACTTTCAAAACAAGAAAAAGATATAATAATAAAAATAATATGATTCATGAATTAATAGTATTTTTCCAAAATATAATCTATTTACCTATATCATTTATTCTTAATTAACCCCTTCAGTGATAATACATAGGTATCTGTATCAGTCATTACTCAGATTTAAAAAGATAAAGTAAGTATTCTTTAAAATTGGTTTCATAGATTTTTTACTCATTTATCACAGATAGGGCCATTGTTTCCAGCAAGCATTTATAGCCTCAACAGGGTTATCTTTTAACCAATAATGATTCATGGTCCCATATAAATTTGATTTCTTATTTCAAAACATAATTATGACATATCATTGAATTTCTTTTTCTTGACACATTTTCAAAATCATTGTCTAGGTTTGGTGGCCTGATAGCGGCAATGTCATTCACTGATAGTAATTTAGACTGAACAAGTTGGCTCGTGATGAGACCCCTTTTCTATTGATTTTTATAATCATTTAGCTATTACCCTGTTATAGTATGCAGTATTGGTAATACCAGTCTAGATTATTTTTCTATGATCATGATAAATAAGCTCTTGATGAGACTTATTTTCTTTTGAATTTTTCCATCGTATATATTTATTTTCTTTTTTGAATTATACTTTAAAGAAGAAATATTATCAGATGGGATGAATCATTAGCTCGTTTAAGAGTTATGGATGATAATTGTAGTGTTGATAGATACCTTTTTGTAGAGAATCCTTGCTAAGTTAAAATTTTCCTTTTCTGACTGATACATAATAACTATATTTTATGATATCAAGAGTCCTTTCGGAAAGTAAATGCCTTCTATAAATTTCAATTTATTTCAAAAAAATAAAGTTTATTTAATTCTCATAGTTATAATCATCTTTTTACTTTACTTGTTTATAGAAGCGAAAGATCAAAATAATTTATCAGAAATTTTTGAAAAATTGAATCAACCAAAAATGATGTTATTTTTAACTTTTATTTTTCTAAAGCAAAAATAAAATTTAAAAGCTTTGCAAAAATAAAATTTAAAAGCTTGATTTCCTAGGAGAAATATTTTTTGAGAATTTGACCATTCACAGGCAAGGAATCTTTTTTACCTAATAAATCTTGTAACAAAAAGGTGGATAAGCCTATTTTTTCTATGATTTGAAATGGACCAAGCCATAATCTTTGAAATTTGGTATGCTTACCTATTTCCTCATGTGCCTTATCCCACTTCAAAACAAGGTCTCCAATCTCAAAATTTTTTGAACTAGTAGATGCTGTGTCAAATGAGGCTTTAACTATTTGTTGATGATGAGCATGTATAGCTTTGGTTTTTTCTCTCTATTCTTCCATTTTAAAAATTTGATCTTGTCTAAGCTTAAGGGAAGACGAAGGATTTTCATCAATAAACTGCACTAAAGCAAATGATGGTATTTTTATGTTTGTGGGTAGAACTGCTTCTTTCCCATTAACTAACACAAATGGAGAAGTACCTATTGAGACTTTCTAGGTGATTCTATCTGCCCAAAGAGCAAATAATAGTGCTTTGTGCCAATTTTTATGATTTTGTTCTATAGTTCGTTTGATGATTCTGATAAGGTTTTTATTTGTAGATTCAGCTAGTCCATTACCTTGTGGATAATAGTTAGCTGAGTATTTTAATTTAAAACCTCTTTTCAAAGCAAACTCTATCATGGCATTTCTGGAAAAGTAAGATGCATTATCAAATATCAAAGTTGATGGGAGACCAAACCTAGTGATTATGAACTGATCAATAAAATTTGTAATACTTTGTGTATTAACCACCTTTAATGGGATAGATTCTACCCATTTTGTGAAATAATCAGTTGCAGTTAGAATATACTTGTGTTTTTTTGAAGAGTTAAGAGCTATTTCACCTATGATATCTAACCCCCATTGTTCGAATGGTTGTTGGATATTTACTAGTTGTAGTGGAAATGCCACTTTCCTTTCTCTTCCCGCTGCACTTTGACATACTTTACATTTTATTGCATATTCATGTGCATCTTTAAACAGATTTTTCCAATAGTAACCAACATGCAATATTTTATGAGCTATGGTGTTTCCTCCGAAATGACCTCCAGTTGGTCCATCATGTAATTCCTGAATTACTTTTTCAGCTTCAGTTTTTTCTAAACATCTCAATAATACAGAATCATAATTCTTCCTAAATAACACATCATCTATGAGTTGATATTGATTTTCTTTAACCCTCAGAGCATGCTTTGCTGTATAATTGAGATATAATGGAGCATATCCATTTTTCAAGAAAAATTTCAGATCAACATATTGTGATTGAGAATTGTTTAGGCTTACCTCGAACAGTCGTATTTCATTTAATTGATCTTCTTCTGTTGGTAAATGAGAGGCTCCAGTTAACATCCTGCAAAGACCTTGTCCTTTAACAATTTTAGCAGGATGTATCTCTACATCATATTCTTAAAGTGCGGTGACCCAATTTTCTCTCTTTTCTCCTACTTCTCGTTGGATTAGTAATTGCCTTACTGCTGAGTAAGGTACTATTATTTTAGTATGCGTTTTTAGGAGAAAAGGTATAAAATGTTTCAAGGCTTTAAATACAGCATAATCTTGTTTTTCCACAACTGAAGAATTCAACTCAGCACCTTGAAGGTTAGAACTAAAAAATGCAATTGGTGCTTCAATGTTTTGATCATTTAGTCGTGCCAAAACTGTTGCATATGATGTATCAGAAGAAAATGTATATAATACAAATGATTTAAGAAAATAAGGAGTTGTTAAAGAGGGAGATTCAATGATGGTTTTGTTAATCAACTCAAAAGAATTTCTCTCTTCTTTTCCCCATTTAAAAATTGAATTTTTCTTGATCATTGATTGCAGGGGTAAGATGATTTGGGAAAAATCGGGAACAAATCTTTTTACAAAATTAATTTGTCCTAAAAATGATTGCATCATTTTTTTATTATGTGGTAAAGGGATGTTTTCAATTTCTTGAATCCTATCATGGTCGATATGGATTCCTTTTTTAGAGACAATGAACCCTAATAATTTACCTTCTGATAAGGCGAAATAACATTTTTTTGGATTCAAAGAAATGTTGAATATTGTACATCTTTCGAAAATATGTTTTAGGTGATTAATGTGATTGCTTCTATGTTTAGAGTAAACAGTATTGTCATCTAAGTATATAACAATTGAGCTATTGATTAGTCCTCTGAAAGCTATATCCATAGCATGTTGACATGTAGCACCAGCATTAATCAACCCAAAAGTCATTTTTTGGTATGCGTATGTTCCCCATTTTTTTCTGAATGTTGTCTTTAATATATCGTCTAGATGTACCATAAATTGATTATATCCTAAAAATCCGACAAGAAAAGACATCAATTCAGATCTTGCAACTGATTGTAATATATGTTCCATGGTGGGTAAAGGGAAATTATCTTTTTGGCAATTTATAAAGTCTATGCAAATCCTAATGTCTCCATTCTTATTTCTAACTGCGACCATGTTTGACACCCATTTCGAATGTCTAACAGGAAAAATGACTTTGGATTTAAGCATTTTATTTAATTCAGATTTAATTTGACTTTCTAAATTTGGATGATTTTTTCTAAGTTTTTGTTGAACAGGCTTATCATCTGAGATCATAGGTATGGTATGTTGAATTATGGAAGTGTCATATGTCTTAAGATTTGAATAATCCCATGCAAATATATCTTTATATTTTTTCAGTAAATTAATGAACGACATCCTTTCTTTAGGTTTTAAACCAAGACCTAAGTTGATGTTTTGAGGTTTTTCTGGTGTACCAAGATTAATCAATTCAAACTTTAAAGTAGAACTCTGCGTTTTTGAATTGGTAGTCTTCTTAAACCTATCTTTCAAATCATAGAGATCTTCCATTTTGACTACATATTTAGGAATTGGATTAGTATTTTGTTTATCCTCAATATGTAAATCATGTTCATGTTCATCTATGATTTGACCTTCATAAGCTTTGTCTTATGTAAGAAAGTCTACTATATCTGCATCATTGTTAAATACTCTCCAATTTGTTACATTATCGGGAATGAAAGACCTAAAAATTAACTCAATTGAAAATCTATCTGGGTTAAATTCTTTTGATGGTATAAGTCTAGATGCTACATTAGCAAGTAAATCAGCACTTGCATTTTGTAATCTAGGAATTGTGGAGAGATTAAATGCAGTAAAATGGGAAGTAAGACTATGAGCTAAAGTTTGATAATGTTTCAAATGTCCATAAATACAATGAATTGTATTTCTGACTTCTCTAACAGTTATTTCAGAATCTCCATATTCTTGCAAATATTTAACGTTTAAACCAATAGATTTATACAGACCATATATCAATGCTTCATATTTAGCGGTATTGTTTGTGCATTGAAATTCAAGTCTGCTTGAGCTAGCATTGTTTTCTCTCCTTGTGGATTGATTAAAATGCAACCTGCTCCTACACCATCTCCTGATTTTGAACCATCAAAGTATAGAGTCCAAAATAAAGACTATTTTGGAATTTGATTGCTAAGATTAACACATCTAGAAGTATTTGTTTGAGAAAAGTTTTCAATTTGAGAAATAGCAGTGTTTGTTAAAAAATGTGAAATCTAGGCATTGAATGATCCAAGAAACGATTCAGCTGAATAATTTCCAATAATATTATTGGTGAAAGCTACAGGTTCATTTTCTTCTTCTAGTTCGGTGATTGTATGTTTCATAAATGTTTCGCCTTCAATTCTGATTTGATTTGGTTTTCCATTGTATGGTAACCACATGTGTGACCAATCGGTAGCAAAATATCCATGTAACTTTTCAGACCAATCCCTGCTTAAAATAAGACCGTAAAATTCAGGGATGTATGTGACCAAAATATCGATTACTTGCAGTACCTTTGGATTAGATGATAATCTAATGGATACTGACAATATTTCTCCAGTGACCTCTAATTTTGTTCTATCTAAGTGAAATATATGTACATCAGACTTTTCAGGAGTGATATTCAATTTTGTACACATTGTTCTTGGCATAATGTTTGAAAAATCTCTTGAATCAATAAGACAGTTATGAACATTTTTGTTGAAAATCTCATAAGTAAAAATTAAAGGAGGAGTCTGAGAAATAGATCTATCACCAATTAAAACAATATCATTGGGATTTACTTTGTTTGGAGATTATGGAGGTTTTCCCATATCTTTATAAGCTTGTGCTATAACTGGTGGTTGTATAGGCTCTATAGGGATTTCCTTGAGTTCTCTAAGCAAAATTTTCTGCTGTTGTTTGAGTTTGGTCATTTCATGTAATGAAATATTTTCTTTGGTCTTCTTCATATCTTCAATGATGTTGTATTCCACTGTATCCGAAACTATCAAAGTTTTAGAAGTTGTATTAGGATCTGGTGGAATAGGATATGTCTGAACATTTTTAGATTTTTTAACCGTTGTTCTCTCCTTGGTGGGGAGAGATTTCTTTTTTTTATTTGATATAGTTGAATCAGAAGAATATTTACTTCTTGTAGACACAGGCATAGCTTAACTTTCTTCATCTGTGGGGAGAATGAAATCCCATAAACCATTCAGCTCAAATTCTTCTTCAGACGCTGGTTCTTGTTCAGATGGTGAGGGATCTTCAGTATCTTGATCGGATTCAGCATTTGAAATCACATTTGGAGGCTGAGATGTTGAAGAAGGGTTTTTCTTAAATGGGCGAAATGATTTCTTAGGAGCTGACGTTTCAGAAACCTGTTTCTTTATTTCAATCATGTCATTTGACATTGTCTTTAATACTTTTTGAAGACCTTCAAGATCAAATGGATCTTTCGAGACTTTCTTTTTAGAATCTTGACTAAATGTCACTTTCTTGGGTTTCATGTCTTCTATCTCTGATCGTTTTTCTAATGCTAAGATTCTTTTCTCTATAGTGAGAGCTTCTTTCATGTTTTCTAAAAGGGTGACTTTACCAGCTCTACCTACAAAATAGCTATATTAGAAGGAAAAGAAGAAATATACCACTCTATTTGTATATCAACAGCAGGTTTGGAAGAGGTTGGAATTTTGTTTAATAACTTGTTAAATCTGGAGTTGAAAACTTTGATCCTTTCGACTGAATTTGTTTTAAGATTGGAAAGAGCATTGATCAGGGATGCAACAATTCTATCATCTCCAAAATTTGCAAGAAAAACTTGCTCAAAATTTTCCCAATCGGAAATAGATCCTACTGGAAATGAAAAGTAATAGTATCCTCTAGATCCTTGTAAAGTATAAGGAAACAATATGACTATAATATATTCATGAGAAACTCCATTAAGATTCATGGCCAACATAAAATTATTGATATGTTCCTCAGCAGGAATACCATCATCTGGATTATATTTAGGTAACCATTTTTCTGGATGATCTAGAAGAGGATTTGGATTTGCTATCAATAAAGCACCAAGATTTGTCCAAGGTCGATTGGCCATAATTGGATTTGAAGTTTGTGAAGATATAAAAGTAGATCCAAAAGTAGGGGGGATGGATGTAGAACTTACAACTGGAGCAGCACTACTTGCAATAGCACTGGTTGTTTGAGTAGAAGAAACGGAAGACTGAGAAGATGCAGATTGAGTAGAAGGATGTGAGGAAGTAATTAAAGGGAAATATGACGTGGCTTCGCTCGTATCTGATCTAGATCTAGATATAGAAACTTTTTTACGATGAGATTCTATTGGAAAATCAAAAGGCGGAATTCCAAGCTTCTCACTTTTAGATCGGGTTAATATACCAGTTTCTCTAAATAGGGAAGTGACACTTTCTTCAGAAGCTTTAGGATTAATAGGCTTTTCAGCAAAAATAGATATTCCTTCTAATTTCTGAATTAAAGACTGAACTTTAGGAGACTCAGGAGTGAATTCTGAAGTAGATGATAGTTGAGATACTTCAGGAGATGATGGAAAGCTTTCTGTTATTTCCAATTTCTGAGTTGGTGATCTAGAATGTGATCGAGAAGTTGTAGGATGCTTTTGGGGAGATCGACTCTTATGAGGGCTTCTAGTTTGAGGTTTTAGATTTATATGTCATTCATATTCAGGCCCTCCTTCTAGTGCCATAAATGTTGAGGCCTCAAAAATCTGTGGCAACAACAAGGGGGATAACCACCTAGTCCGGACCTTAAGACAGTTCCTTTTCCGTTTGGGATAGTGACTTCAACTAGGCGTAATGGGACCAGTTTCCCAGAGTTGGGTTTTTGTATGATTGTTGGTTTTTTCTCAAAGGATTTGCATGAAGAATTACTAAAAACTAAAGCTAATTTAATCTAAAGTGAAAAAAATTGAATTAAGTCTAATCTAATCTAACCCGGGATAATTCTAATTTGATGCGATCTAGAATGATATCTATTCAATCTATAATGATTTAGATCATCACAGATTTAATATAATTAATACTTTTGTAAGATGATTCTCTTGGGAAATAGTTAATCAAAATATGTAAAATATATCGATTATATCTGATGATCATATATTTAAACAAATCTATTTCTATCCTTATATCGTACAATAGTGCAACTGATATTTCAGACAAAAACAATTGATTTCATATATAATTCATGAAAGCTACACTCATCACTAATATTTAAAACAGGATTAGCATACATGATAATAGTACCAGATGTGTATTGTCCTATTCATCTAATCAGTGATAATAGGCCACATTCAACTCTTCTACCAATAAGTCTTTCAAAGAATACAAAATTACATCAAAAGTGATCAACAAAATTATATATAACGGAAAAGGTCTTGTTCCATTATTTTATCAAGACATCCATAAACTTACAGTAAAGAATTCTTTGTAAATGTTCTAAATAAAATTCTGGACCCTTCTCTAAATGCATGAGAAGGGTTTGAATACTATACTAACTACTTACAAAAATAAATTATACAAAATATCTTATGAGGTGGTTTCAAACAACCTTCCTCATTCCTAGTATCTAATTGATAAATTTGAAATTATAAAAAAAATCTAACTAATTATCATGCTTGATGATAGATTACTGCCAGCTCTGCTTTTTTGCTCACAAATATCGGACATCGGTTGAACTTGTGGAGGTTTCCCGAACTGTGTCTTCATTTGTGCAGCAAATATAGCATCCAGTAAAAGTGGTTGTATTTTCTGTATGGAATTCAGAGAACAATTCAATGTCATGATCATTTGTGAGGTTTAACCAGTAGCTTCCAGTATGCTTCAAAATCAGTCCTTTTCAGCTGTGTAAGAGCTTCTTCTCAGAGTTGACATGCGTCTTTCCAACTTTTCTCTAAATCTCTGAGATCAGGAATAGCTTTGTGATTTCCTTCTTTAATCAAACCAAAAGTATGCAATATGTGGTTAATCATTTTCACCATATTCTTTGATATACCAGCTGCTCTAGCTATGGCCAATTCTGCCTGTTTCACTTGTGCATCCCAGCCAGTAAAAAGAATATTTTTGAAAGTCTCCTTGATCTTTGGGAGACCTGACTTTCTCCCTTCCTCTGAATCTTTCCATTAAATATAATCAGAGATTTTGGTATTGAGTTCATTGAACTCAATTCTTTGATCAATGACTGTATTAGTCAACTATTCACTGATTTCCAGGTGTGGAATTATGTCTGACACTTGTACAACAAACATGTTTTTTTTGTTTTGAGAGTAAGGCATTTAATGCCAATTCTTCTTTTATGAATTCCTCTACAGTAGGAATACCTTCATATTTGGTAAGTTCTTCTCTCAATTCTTCAATTAGTGAGTTTTTGCTAGATAAGTCATTTTCATCTTTTGTTGTACTCTGAGGAGTTGTTGTTCAACTTTATGATTTAGAGTGTTTCTTTCTTCATCTAGTTGTTGTTTTAGCTGCATGATTTTGTCATCCTTTTCTTGGACCAAAATAGATACTTCTGCTGCCTTATCCATTTTTGTAGTGGTGTATGCACCAGCGAATTGAGATAGCTGAGTTAAATTTTCAATTGGATTTGATGGAGTATATTTCCATACTACTTCCATAACTTCATTTCCTGGGGGTGTTTCAATCGTTCTTATTTTTCTTTGCTTTTTGAATACTGATTTATGAAGAGGGATATAAAATACATCCAGTGGGGGAATATTAATCACCTTGAGAAAAATCTCATCAGTAGGATTTGCAGGAATGATTTTTGTGTCTTGGGAGATTATCCCAGGATTTTTAATGACTTCTTTTGCTGAAACTACCTGTCCTGGTGGAGTTTGAAATTCTGTATTTTCCTGTCAAGATGATACCTCTGGGGTATTTATCACTGTGTTTTTTACTGAAGTCCAGAATTTATCTAGTTCACCTTGATTTTTTTAATCTGATTGTTCTGCTCTGATTTCTTTGCTTGCTTCAATGATATAATTCATAATAAAGACATCTTGAGGGATACATCTGAGTCTTTGTTCTCTATATTCATTGAATCTTTGCAATTGTTCTGGATTTAAGTTCAATTTGAAAAAAAATTGACTTCTTCAAAAGTCCCAACAGATTGCAAAATATCTTCAAATCTATCATCAGTGTGTATGATAGGTTTGAGTTTGAATGGCAGAGTAAATTTGTTAGCAATATTTTCTGGGTCAAACTACCTTGAGGGTAAAACAAGGAGCTTCAAAAGCTCAATCTTCTGACATTCTTTCAATGCATGATTGAAATTGTTGAGCGTGAATGTACCACATGAAATTGGGAAACTTGGCCATAAAGACTTCTTACTGTCTTTCAAATATTTAGTGAGTCTGTTACCAACAGTTTGGTAAGTGACTTCTCTTGCCATCAATTTATCTTAAACATATAAAGGAAGAACATGCGGGGGAGTGGAGCTTCCAAAAATTCTGATGTATGAAAATGACTCTTCAATAAATTATCTCCCTATCACTTGAAGTTCTGAAATGGCTTCTTTAGTGAACCTAGGGCTCATTCTGTCAAACATTAGTTGATGCAATGGTAGTAAAATTCCATGACATAGCCTGTGGAAATGTGGTACATAATTATGTTCCCATATCTCTTTATGATTCAAATGAATCGGGGTAGGATCTTCAAGATTCCATTTCCATCCCATAACTAGAAAGTTGGTAGAAAAACAAATGGCGTCCAAAACGTATGTACTCATGAAAAATTGGGGAACATATTTGGAGGAGGAAGTTCTTGTTTGGTGATATTCATTAATTGCCTTAACTAGATTCTCAGAAAGGATAGTCGCCCAATTCATTATGTGGGAATTAACACAGGAGTCAATCAGGGGAAGCCAATTTATGGAGAACTTGGTATTATCAGGTAAACCATATAATCTGCATAGCATTTTTGCTACAAAATTGTAGGGATTTGCAAGTGACGTGATAGGATACATACATGTTTTCTTATATTTGAACTTGTTATCTAGTTTCCTCCAACCTTGAATTGCCTTGAACGAGTCTTCATTTTTCTTAGCAAAGTTTGCAACAAACTGACTATTGTATATGTCTTGTGGGTCTGGAAGCTTATACATGATTTTCAGATCTTCAGCTCTGAAAGAACCTAGAATCTTATTCTTGAAGGTTCTTAATTGTATGTCTTTTATTGTTGAATTGTCAAGCACCCACCTAATCATGTCGATATATGGAAGAAGAGTAGCCCTTGTTGCTATCCTATGGAGGAGAGAGCATGCAATAACTTTGAACTGTAAATTTGAGGGTGTCGCATCATCTGTAGTCGTTGTGACTTCCACTACTTCTGGCTCTTCGTCTTTGAGCATAGGGTAGATAGCTTTCCATTTCGTAGCACCTCCATCTACAATACAGACCATATCTAAGACTATGGGCGGTATTTCTGTTTGTTTCAATTCTGCAATAATCTGTTTGTCGTGTTTTTGAATCACTTTGCGGCTGGACATATCTTGAATGAAAATCCCTATTAAAGACAGAGTAAATGATCAAATGATGGAAGATCTATTGAAATTATCTATTTTGAAATAAAAAATCAGGGAAACATCTATATCATTAATTAATCATAATGAATCAATAATTGTTTGCATTGGGATGATAAAACACAATTAATATTTCCTGACATTATTTATTTTCGCGTAAAACCTTTATTCAAACCTATCAAATCCATCACATTGTGCCCTTTGAACCCGTATTTATGAAGCGTATTACCTTTTGTTTATGCGATATGCGATCTCACGATATCGCGAAATCGCAAAATCGCAGAAGTTGCAGTATCACAAAATCGCAATATCGTAAATTTGGTAAGAATTCCTTAAAGTTTAACAACGTAAATCCGCGATATGTGATTTATGATGTCGCTTTCAAAACTTCAAATCGGAAATCGCAAAATCAGGATTTCGTTGTTTTATTGTTTTAATTTTTAAGAGGAAAATATTTATGCGGAATGCGATTTGTGATAAGGATGTTTTATTAATTGATTTTTTTGTTTTTATGTTTTTTATTTAATAAAAGCGATGATGTTTTTTAGAGTTTTATTTTTATCAAAATACAAAAATACATTTTTAAGAAGGGTCCCTATTTCTATTTATCAAAGGTCTAGATTATTTTGAAAATAAAAATGGGGGGAGTTGTTGTATAGCAAAACACCACCATGATTACAGTCTTTCCTTTGGACTTAGTTAAACCTATGATAAAATCCATTGAAACCTCCTCCCAACGTTGACTTCGAATGGATAAATATTGTAGCAGAATCGGGGTCTTAATTGTCTCAAATTTATTTTGCTGGAATATCAAACATTCCGATACAAAATTTTGAACATCAGATTTAAGGCCATCCCAAAAAAATTTCTCTTCACCCTGTGTTAAGTTTTTAAAAATCATGAGTGTCCTCCTAAGGGAGAGGTGTGAAATTCCAAAATAATCTTTTGTTTTAGTTGGGAATTCTTACAAATATATAAGTGATATTTGTACCATAAGGAATCATTTTTCCAACTAAACGTATCTGATGTACTCAGATATTGTTGCAAATTTTGAATGAGTGTCCATACGTCTTCGTTATTCTTCCATTCCTCCCTTGCTTCAGTTATCCAATTGGGTTGGATTATAGAAATGGCACAAAGAAATGCTTCCACCTCCTCATCCTTTCTTGAGAGTGCATCTGCAAAAACATTTAGCTTTCCTTTTTTGTAGATGATTTCAAAGTCATAACCCAACATCTTTGTGACCCATTTTTTCTGCTCTTCTGAAGACAATTTTTGTTCCAAAAAGTATTTAATACTATCATGATCATTTTTTACCTTGAAGTGTCCTCCCATTAGGTAAAGCCACTATTTCTTAATTGCATGTAGTATTTCCAACATTTCCTTCTCATAAACAGCTTTCTGTAAATATTTTCCTTTGATTGGACGACTTTAAAAATAAATGGGTCTTCCTTTTGCATTAAAAAAACACCAATTCCATTTCTTGAGGCATCACATTCCACAATAAAGGTTTTTTTGAAGTCTGGCGTAGCTAAGACTGGTGCTTGTAACATTTCCTCTTTAATATGTTCAAAGGACTTAGTTGCTTCAGGAGTCCATGAAAATGCATCTTTCTTCAATAATTTTTTTAGAGGTTCTACTATTCTCCCATAATTCTTAACAAACTTGTGATAATACCCTGTTAACCCGCAAAATCCTCACAACAAATTTATGGGTGTGGGGACTTTCCTTTCCTTAATGGCTTTAATTTTGTTAGGATCTACCTTAACATCCTCATGAGATACAATATGACCTAGATATTCCACCTCTTGTACTCCAAAGAAAAATTTGGAGGTTTTTGCATATAATTGTTTCTCCTCCAATAGTTTGAGCACCTTGTCAACATGTTGAACATGATCCTTCCAAGACCTGATGTAGATTGGTATATCATCAAAAAATACTAACACAATTCTAAGGAAGGGTTTGAAAATGGAATTCATCAATGCTTGAAATGTAGAAGGTGCATTGGTATGGAAAAAAGGCATGACCAAAACTTCATAATGACCCTCATAAGTTCAAAATGTTGTTTTCGGAATATATTCAGTCTTCGTTCTAATTTGATGATATCTTGAATAGAGATCCAACTTTGTAAAATAAATTTCTCCATGTAATTTATCCAATAATTCATCAATCACGGGAATGGGAAATTTATCTTTAATAGTGAGCTTATTGAGCTCCCTATAATCCAGACGCATGTGCCATGATCCATCCTTCTTGTGCAACAATACTACTGGAGTAGAGAAACAAATTTGACTAGGTTGAATTATACCAGCCTCTAACGTTTCTGCAATCATATGTTCAATTTTTCTGTTTTGGACATAAGGATATCTATAAGGCCTGATGTTTGGAGGAACACTTCCTGGAATTAAATGAATATCATGATCATGATCACGAATAGGTGGGAGTCCTTTGGGAGTTTCAAACACCTTGGAATGATTATCCAAGACTTTTTGGAGATCTTGAGAAATAGATGATTTTGATGTTGGAACTTCTAGTGAACATAATTGTGCAATTATGCCTTGTTGTTCTTTCTTAAGAAGCTTTGTCACGAAATTAGAGCTTATTATATTTCCCAACTTCCCTGTGATAGCCCGCAATTCAACTTCCTTTCCTTTCAAAAAAAAATCAAGAAAAGTTCTTCAAAATTAAAAACTACCGTCCCCAAAGATTGTAACCATTGTACTCCTAGTACAACATCAACACCTCCTATTGGAATGGAAAGCATGGGACTATTCAACACATATTCCCCCCATGGTTACCTTAATATTATGGCACATTCCAGAGAAATTTATAGTTCCTCCATTTGCAACCATCACTTGACACTCTAGTGTTGGGTATAGGAAGAAATTCAATTCCTTGGCTACCTTACAATGAATAAAATTATGGGTACTACCTGAATCAATCAACACTATTACATTTTTCTTCATGATATGTCCTTCTATCTTGAGATTTTGAGGAGTGGTAATTCATGCCATTATATTACAGGATATGGTCGGACTCATTTCTTACTTCTCTAGGGTTGGTTCCTAGTGTCTATCCTCTTATTTTGAAGTTTCTTGTTCATTTTCTTCCTCCTCTTCACAATATATGTAAAACAATTTATTCTCAGAACACTTATGACCTTTAATGTATTTTAGATCACAACTGTAGAAAAGCCCTTTTTCTCTTTCTTCTTCCAATTTTTGTGGTGTCAAACTTGTACTTTGTGGAAGTCTAGGAGTAGAAATACTTCCATATTTATAGATGTGAATGGTAGGCTTCCTTGTCTCCATAATTTTACTTTCAATTTTTCTTGCTAACCTGAATGCCTTCTCTAATGAATCAGATTCCCAAAGGAAAACCTCATGTTGGATGTTATCCTTTAAATTCTTTATGAAGACATCAATCTTGTGTTCCTCTGGAATATCAGTTACCCTTATATTAAATGTTTGAAGTCCTCAATGGGCTCCCACCATTGAACCCTTTTGTTTGAGATTTATCAATTGGATAAAGAAGGTGTTTCTCTTTGTATCCTCATAATGTGCTATCATTTCCTCTATAAAAACTGACCAAGTGGCATTTTTTTACAAAAGAAAAGCCATCGATACCATACAAATGTATTTTTTTCTAAATATAAAGTTGCAATGTGTACCTTTTTTGTGTTTTGCACATTATGGAGATCAAAATATTGATCCATCTGTAGTATCCATGTTACGGGATCCTTGCCATCAAACTTCCTCATATCGATCTTTGGAATATGGTGGGTCTTCAATCCAACATTAGAGTTTATGAAATCATGCGTAACATTTATTTTTTTCTCATCATGAGTTTTCTCTACTACCTTTTCGCCATTAGGGATAATTTCTTGTATCAACTTTTTCAAACCTTCCTTCAAACCTTTCATGTCTACTTTTAGATCATTCTTCATGTCTCCCATGTCCCCTTTCATTTTTTCATCGATCTTAGCTTCCATGAAATCCATATTAGCTTCCATGCCATCCATCTTAGCTTATATTAGCATTGGAATCAACACTTGGATTATGACAAGTGCCTGACTAGACACATCTTAAGCTAAAGGGATTTTCTTATAAGTTGATTGAGTTTCTTGGGAAGTGGTTGAAACTCACACACACTGAAAGGGGTTTTGAGAAGATAATAATATCTTAGACATATGAGGGAACTGGTGCATGATGTGGTAGAAAGGTTAAGTTTGTAGCTTAATGGTTAGAAGAATGGAAGATAAACAATGGATATGTAAAATAGAAGCCCACTACTAAGAGGAAAGGGTGACACAAATTCAAGATCTGAAATGTATAGTGAAAGAATGCTTTAAAAAGGCTGACAAGAATCTCACTCTATATTTAAGAATCCCATTACAAGGAATTCTTCCAACTAATGTGACCTCGTGAATCAGGAATGCTTGATAAATCAAGACCGAAAAAAATAAATTAATCATACATGCTAGATCAAAAGGATTATAAGAACATGAAACGGGATTTAATTCAACCTCAAGGAATGCTTATGAACAATCTTCAATTCATATTGAATCAAGAAATCTTGAAACAAGACTTACAAAAAAAGACCAATATGTCTAAGAAGTTCACAAGACTGATAAATGCATGAGATGGAACTTTTATAATAAATCCGGAAAGATAGATAAGATATGTAAAAGAAGAAAGGGAAACAATACACACATCACACACTTTGTGAGTCCTCGAGAGTGCGTCTAGATATATTATAAACTCAAAATATACATCACAGTATACAATAAGATGAACAACCAACCCCGCCCCACCTTTTTCTTCCTTGTATTACATAGCATATATACCAAAACATGTTTTGTTGAAGCTTTCACAAAAAGTGCAAGTCTGTTTTAAAGACTTAATTGCAATCTTCCACATATAGTGAAGCTTATCTTAAACATAACAGAAAAGTAGTCTGAAATAGAAATGAAGAAAAAACATGAAAGTATGGAGCTCGAAGTGGCTGAGTTGAGGTGGTTGGGTGCTCCTCATTTGCTTGAAAAACTGCCTCCACAAAAAAGTGAAAATGCCAACTGAAAAGAACACTTGGACCTTTATCTGCAAAAGTGTAGGAGTAACCAACTGAAATGACATCTGGAAAATGGTTTGACTGAATGACACTTGGAAAAATACCATTACTATTGAGGCTACATTCACTTTATCACCACTTAGTGTCATTATTTCGAAATCAGAACCAAAAAGAAACTTTTTCACCTTCTTATACAAATTCCGAAAATAATAGCTACTTTCTGGGTTGGCTATAAAACGAGATTTTCTAGAAAAGATAGCTATTACGGATAATTCTATAGATAAGACAAAATGATATGATGCTTCAGATTTTTATTGTTTTAGATTTTCAATCATTAAATATCTAGTATAGAAGCAAAAAACCTAATAGCTTATGCCTTAGTGACCCTCTTATTTGGATTTCTCTTTTGTACTTGCTTTTTAATCTGAGACTTCTTCTTCCCTTTGGCTGAAGAAATGATAGATGAATAAATCTGGGCTATAGTTGGTTCTTCTATGATAGTGGTCTCTAAAACTTTGCTAAACAAAAAACAACAACCCTCCACGAAGCCCTAACTGCTAGCATAAGGTAACAAATCATTTTTCTAAAAGATAAGAAACTGTATATTGTAGCTTTCACAAGGGTAAATGGAAACAGAGCTCTGCATGCCCTAAATCACAATGAGAGGGAATGACATGAAAAAAAATGATTTAAATTAAGTTTCCAACTCATTCCACCAAACATTTCACTCCATCATATTATTAACTAATAGCTTACTTGTACCTCATCCTTGATATATTTCACTTTAATGAGTAACATTATATTTGACTGGTCGTAGCAAATAAAATATCCAACTCCTTTTAATAAATCCTCCAATTAGAAATAGCCACCTTTCATCAAGGTAATACCTCTTGTTTTAACAGACCTTCAATATTCAAAGAGCAATATCTTTTCACATGAGTAATGCCTCTTTTATCTCCTTGTACGAATTTTGCAAGAAATAGCTACTTACTAGGTTTTCTTGTAAAACCAGATTTTCTGAAGAAAATAGTTTCCTTTCTAGGAAAGATAGTTATTCCCGTGTTATTCCTAAAAAAACTGATGACTCTGACATTTTTTCCTTAGGCTTAGATAGAAAATATCATGGTAAATATATAATACTTCTCAAGCTAAACCCATGACCTTAACTACTCAAGGAAGTTAAAAGACTTATTAAAAGAAAATTTACCCTAATAACTCTATGACACAAACAAACTATTGGACTCAAAATTATTTTGGATTTTGGTTTAAAAATGATAAAAACTAATACATTTAAGCCCTCGAGGGCCTTCAACCATAGGTTAGGATACAATAGAGGCTCAAAGACACAACTTACAATGATGACCAGACTTTGAAAAATATTGAAAAATTGCAGTGCTAATAGTGGCTCCTATTGGGGATGAAGTCCTCCCCATGAGGCTTCAAGGACCGTAGTTCCAGTGCCTTGTCTAGCACTTATTTATCCAACCAAAAATTCTTCTCATTAACTCAAAAATACCATCATGCCTAGCCATTGGGTAATGGATTCATAAGCTATATTTCAATCTTCTGCAACTTATTTCAACATGACTGAAATACGGAAATCAAACTGCAATATAAAACTGAAAAGAAATGCTCGAGTGCCAAAATTATTCATTCTCCTACTTCTAATCAGCTGAAAACTTGCCTAAACAAGTATAACTCGATTTCCAATGCAACCATAAAATCATTTGACCAGTAAAGAGAAACTCTTGCATGCAACTATTTGAAAAGACCCACAAGGGATATAATATATGCAACAAGAAATGAACTGGAAACCTGTGCTTACAACTATAAACCGTGTGTGTCATTTCAACTACTGCTATATTGGAGACCCCTGCTGAAAATGAATCCATCCAATCAAAAACTGGATCATGAAACATATGAGGAATTTCTAGCCGATCCAAAAGACCAAGATGTTGTTGTTTAAAATCTGTTATGTCAATAAAACTGGGTTTCTCTTGTCCTCCTTGCAAATACTCATTTATTGCATATGTTTCATTCCATTTAAGGGAAACAAAACCTTCTTTAAGTTGTTGAATACTTTATTAGACTTTGGTTTCAGTTCAAACTTTGGTGGATCAGCTCCACAACTCTAGGATTCAACCCCTGAGGTGGGGAGAAGTTTTTTCATGCATATATCTTTCACCTCTTGACTCATTAGAAAGAATTGGATGTTGTTGTATTGATCAGAGACACTAGTGTATTTAGATTTTGGTAGGAATATATTGGATGAGTTGTAGCTATTCTTTTGGGATTCATGTGGTATTGTGCCTTGACATAATTTCTTCTTCAGTTTCATATGTATGAATGTTTTATATCTTACATGTTCATTTCAGCTCTATGATATGATGATTTCTCAAGTTTGATAGGCAGAATACATATTTTATGCTCTATTTTTGGAGAATCACATAATTTGTTTCAGTTCTTCATTTTAAAAGGAATTCATGCACTGTCATGCTCTTTTTAGAACCTCACCAATCTGATCCATCTCACCCAAGAACCCTAAAGTGTTAGAGTGCTTACCTACCTTGCCCCATTATATGACTACAGTTCTGATCTTATTTTCCTTGACCTAGTTACCTCTTTGACCTAATTCACTCATCCAACACCCAAATCAACCAATCAAACCCCTGTGCTACAATGCCTAGTCTAAAACCTAATTTGATCAAGCCCTCTTGGCTAAGATCCTTTGGAGAGATCCCTCTCCTACCTAGTAGGGATAGCTACTTGGCTAATATTGGCTTGTAGTTACCTTTGTTGGAATCTTCTCAGCCTGAGAGATCCGGCAGAGCTCTAACATCATGGCGATCATATTGGGGAAGAAAGTGACAAACTTTCCCAAGGATGACAATCATCAAAGTCTAGATCTGGTTGTTGATGGTGGAAAATGGTCAGATGCATATGAAGGTTGAATCATTCACCCGATGACTCCAGTGTCAAAGAATCCAAGGTTCATAATTTTCATCGCGCCTCCACTTTTCAAATCAAAAATTTGAATAGACTTCTTGGTGACTTCATTGTTGTTAAGATGAGTTATACTGCAAGAAAAAATCCAAGGTATGCTCCTATGGATCGATCTCAAATCCCTGGATTTCCAAATACTATGCCTTATGTTGATTGGTTTACACATCTAACCATATTCAGAGATGAAAAGAAAGATGATGTTGATCTACATTTAGTAAAGTTTCATGTACATGTATGTAGACTGAGAGTTGAGTTTCCTGAAGATTGTCTCCTGAAATTTTTTATGGCTACTCTTGAAGATAAAGCTAGGGTATGGTATGAAGGGTTACCAGAAGGAAACTTACGTTCTCTTAAGGATTTCCATAATAGTTTTTCCAAACATTATGTGAAGTCTAATATTTCTTTATCTCCCTTACAAAGTTCTTGTGATTATAGTGAAGGTTTTATTGCATATCTTGAGGGTATTGATGATATCGAATGCATGAATAATGGGGAGATCATTGAAGCCTTCTATTATTTCTCCCCTCAACAACAATCTAAAGAAGTTGGTCACTTTGATACACAAGATCATATTCAGGGTACAGTAGCCTCCCCTTTGCTTGAAGATGAAATAATTTTGCATCTTGATAGTCAAATGAAACCACATGAAATAAATCAACAGTCTGATGAAAATTTCTATGCTCCTTTTCTTGACATTAAAGAAGATATTCAACATCCTTGTGAATATTTAGTAGGGAAAGAAGACAATTACTATTTCATCCAAAGAAAACAAAGAGTACTTTCTCCTTTGACTGAAGAATAAATACATTAGATTATAAATTTGCAAATCCATATTCCATCCATTAAGAATTGATTTTATTATACAGTCTTGTCAGTGTCCAAGTGATTATGAATAGGAGAGAAGTGATAAAGAAGAAGTTGTTCTAGAGACTCTTACAGATACAAATCTTTCTAAAGGTTCAAAAAATGAAAATTTTGTTGATGAAAAGGAGTTTGTCCCGGATCCCGAAAATGTGGACACTTATGCTGTTAAACATATTATGGAGGAATAATATGTTACTCCATATGGGAATAATGGAAATATTCATATTATGGAGGAATAATATTTGTTACATCCATATGGGAATAATTGTTACTCATCTCCTTTTTTTGATCCACAAAAGGTAATGCTTCATGATTTTCAAGATCCCTTGGGAATTCTTTTGCAAGCATTGGAGAAGATTAATGTTGTCCGGTTTATCAGCATATGTCTTGGTTTCAGTTTTTATTATGAGTTTCCTACATATACATCATTCTTCTTTCTCGAGGAAAGTGAGAGTATAAATTTAGTAAGTAGCCATCTGTTGGATTGGTTACACTAGAAGGATCATTTCACCTAATCAACAATTGTGCAGCAGATTAGAGTATGTTGGTATCATTTCAATTTTATTTTATTCCATTTTCAACAGCAAGTTTCTTTCAATTTCAGTTTTCTGCAAAGTGTGAAGCGGAGGATCATCGAAGCTTGGGGCCCAAAGTGAAGGCTATAAAGTTTCATTGGTTTTATTTTGTTTTCAAAGTCAAGTCATTCCAATTCAAGTCAGTCTTGAGTAAATTTTTAAAGTCATTTTTCAGTGTGTTTGAGTTTGTCACAAATTAGTTTGAGTTTTCAGTTTTTAGTTTGTTTTCAATTTTTAACTCCATGCCCAAAGGATAGGAACTTGGTCTATGGTGTTCTTGGCACCTCCAAGGAACTACCATCCCCATCTGGAGCCAATGTTAGTGTCAGTATTTGCATCCTCCCACCAGTGATCAAAATTAACTCTTTCATGTCATTTTAGGGGTCCCACTTAGAAATTTTTTATCATTCCACTAGGTCATGCAAAAAATTTGTCACTTGGTGCATATTTTCATTAAAATTCACTCTTTTCATAAATATCATTTCATCACTTTCTGGCTCACTTTGTCACTTGTTGAGTGTTCATTATTTCATGATATTACACCACCTATTCAGTCTTGTCATCATGAATTCCAATCAGTCAAGGTTCCCATTAGGTTTTAGAGTTTTCAAGGTCCAATAACACACCATTTCCATTGCATAAGACTAGCAAGTAAGAGAGTGATCTAATAAACTTCTCTTTACCATGTAAAGATGATTTGTAAGGAGTAATTTTCATTTCAAGATATAATTTAGATTTCAAAACATAATTTTTATTTTTCATTATGTAATTTTATGTCACTCAATTTGTAATAAGTTGATGGCTCCCAAGCTGCCAACTCAGAAGTTCCATATGCCAAAGAATCAAAATTTCAAAGTTTAAATTGTCTCAATCCATCAAATGATAAATTGTCAAATAATGAATTCATAGTAAAAGGATAAAGTTTCAAAGTTTAAAGGTGAATGTAAAGAAGGTAAAGTGGGTCCCAAGGCCCAAAATATCAAATACACCAAGTATAAATCTCATCAAAACATCAAATTCACTCTCATTTTTCTCTCACAACATCGAGCTACCACTTCCACAGCTCAAATTTACAGTTTGGAGGGCAAAAGATTGATTTTTTTGGTGGCACTGCGCTTTTGTAACTAGCGTTGCACATCTGGCAGAGAAGGCGTTGTGCATTTGGAATTTTTGCTCAGAAACCTCCAAAACTCATGCAAATTGTTTGTAACCTCCAGAAAAGGTTCTTATCACCTCTTAACAATTAAGTAAGACTTCAAGAGAATTTTCATGGTGTTTGAGTTTTCAAGCTAAATTTGGAGTTTGTCTAGTTCAAAACACTAATCTCGCTCCCTTATTCCCAATTTGGTTCCCCAAGAAATCACATTTCCTTCCCACATCACTGTCAAATGCATTCCTACCCCTACATTACTATATATTTGTCCCTAAATCCACTTTCCCCTAAACCCTAAGTCCTAGGCATCTCTATTTCCCAGGCACCCATTACCATCAAACCTGTAATAAAATTATCATTCTCAATTCCATAAATATTTTAAACCCCCACCACCTCCC
>JAXQQM020081571.1:0-26553 GCA_034641835.2 Pinus albicaulis
TCCTCCTTTGACTTTATGCCAACTCCAAAGTTTGCAGGGGAAAGAAAACTTTTTACGTCATTTCATTCCTAACTACACCGAGTTAACAAAGGGTTTTACTAGGTTGTTAAAACAAGATGTTCCATTCTTTTGGGATGAGATCACTAATCAATATTTTGATGCACTCAAACACGTGTTGACCCATACACTGTTACTACATCCTCCCAATTACAACTGGGATTATTTTTTGTACCTCGCTGCTTCTCATTCCACCATTGGGATGGTTTTAGTTTAGGAAGATGAATTCAACAATGAACATGTGATTTACTATCTTAGTCAAAATCTGCATACACGCATGTGGAGAAATTGGCCTTGGCAGCTGTTCAAGCTGTCCAAAGATTTTTTCACTACATCTTATTATGCAAAACCACAGTAATTTCTGACTGTAACCCTATGATGTACATCTTGACCAAAAAATTGCTAAGGGGCAAGTATTCCAAATGGATAGTTATCCTGTAGGAATTTGACTTGGAATTTGAAAAATGAAAGGCAAATAAATCTTTGGTTTTTGCCGAACTGATGTGTGATTTCTCGTCTACTGATACTGAAACTGTGGCGGAACATCCCATAGTGGATGAATCCTTGTTTCTCATCAGTACTCTTGATCCTTGGTATGGGGATATTATTGTTTATCTCCAAAATGGGGTATTGAATTTATTGCATGTAACCCTCACTCGGCTGGGGGGCATGCGTATATTATCCTAGCGGTAGATTATTTTACTAAGTGGGTTGAGGTGATGCCTACATTTTCGGCAGACAACAAGACTGCTGCAACTTTCGTGTTCAATCATATAATTGCTAGATTCGGTGTTCCTCAAGCCATTATTATAGATCATGGAAGTCATTTTCGAAGTATCATGATGAATGAACTGACAGATCAACTTGGCCTACTCCATGATAGTTATACTCCATATTACCCACAGGCTAATGTTCTGGTTGAAGCTATCAATAAAGTTTTAGTCACTATGATTAAACAAATCATTGGTATTCATAAGTCAAATTGGCATTCCATGTTATTTTCAGCACTTTGGGCGTATCAGACCTCAGTAAAAACATCAACTGGTTTCACTCCCTTTCAACTGGTTTATGGTTTGGAAGCTGTGTTGCCTATTGAATGCAAATTCCGTCATGGAAATTAGCCATAGAATTACTCCTAGCTACATCTGAAGAGGAAAAGCATTTTTTGTACTTGGCTCAGCTAGATGAGAATTGATGAAATGCTGCATTAGCAAATGAAGCTCATGTCAAATGAATAAAGGCTTAGTATGATAGAAATGTTACACCTCATAATTTTTCAGAAGGAGACCTAGTTTTAGTGTATGATCAAGCCAATGATAAGCTAGGGGCTGGGAAATTTGTGCCTATGTGGCATGGTCCTTTCATTGTTAAGAGAAAGCTGGCAAAAGGGGCCTATGAGCTGATAGATTATGACAGTGTCCCTTTAGATAAACCCAGAAATGGGCTTTATATGAAGAGATATTATGCTTAAATTTGGTGTGGAGATTTTTAATTAGATTAGTTTCTTTACTATTGGTGTGTTTTAGATTAGAAAAGCGTGCCTAGTTTAGAGTGTGTTCTTATCACTATTCCTGCTTATCTGAGTTTTACTCTTGATATTGCAGATGATGATGTCTCTTCAAACCTACATTGGTTTTGATGATGGTGCTTGTCGTAGTACACAGAACATTTCTTTCGCAGCTTGGGTTATCTATTCACCCTCTGACGAGTTAGTATCCATGCATGGGGTAAGCCTTGGTCAAACAACGAATAAAATTGCAGAGTATAGTGAAGTGATTGAGTTATTATCTGAATCCATATCGTTTGGAATTCAGAGTTTGATTGTTAGGTTGGATTCTGAACTTGTTGTATTACAACTTAACAAGGTTTATGCCATTAGAAATCCAGTGTTATTACGGTTATTTTTAAGAGTTCATCTCTTGGAACGTGAATTTGATTACATTGAATATCAGCATATTCCAAGACATTTAAATACTTTAGCAGGTGAAGTTGCTTCTAGTATGATAAATAGAAATTTGCGATAATCAAAACAGTAAATTAAACGACATTCGATAACATGTACATAGATAGCCGATAATAGAGATATATCATAGCATAAAAGTTTGTTTCAAAATATACATCGTCTTCGATCATAGGTTGAAAAACACCTTATGATCAGAAAAAATGATAATACAAAAGGTCAAAAATGTTATGAGTCTACAAAACGATCATCCTATCCCTGATGATGATCACGATAAGAGACCACTACTTGGGCCACCCTACACAGGAACCTCCTAAAAGGTCCTGGGACACCAATCACATATCTCTGTAATCTAAGCGGAATATCATCTATATCGGTCTTTGGAATGTCTAGAGTCAAACGCTCTAGGTGATGCTCCAAATCAGACAGGATCTCTGCTGATTGGCCTTATGGGGCTGGTGCTGCTGCAGCTGGATGCCTCCTCTCATAAGCCTGGAGATTGGTTGGTCGTCGTGGGCCCACATCTGCATTTAAACTTTTGATTATTATTTTTGGGACGATTAAAATACAAAAAAAATTAGAACTTAGAAATTGTTGAAAATTATTTTTACCTGAATCATCCCATTATTCTCCTGCTGGGAGAGTCATGTCTCTGTCACCACGGTAGTCCATCTCGGCGTATGGAAAGTCCTCTATAAAAAAAATTTGGCGTTCCAACCAACGAAAATATGTAGAAGGAAATCAAACAACCTCGATGCCCTTAGCATTACGAGCCATCAAGGCAACCCAAATAACCATCCTAGGTTCTTGAGGTCGACCAACATCGATAGGAATTTGCTACGGAGCTAACATGGGGATCCTCTCTATAGAAAAGGTGACTACAATGGATCCATATCTAATTTTTTTTAGTTTTCCATTCTTTTCTCTGGTTAGTTGGCCTTTCACATTGGCCAACATAGCTTCACACCAGTTGAAAATGGTGCCTCGAAAACAGTCTACTGCAATGCGCATCTGGGAACCGGTAGCCACATGCAATGGTGCACTCCCACACAGTCTGGTGACAGTAAATTAAATAACTTTAAGCTTAGGACAAACGATATTTTTTATGTCAATCCGTTTGTCCTTGGGGTCTGCCCGATCATCGCAGAACTCTAGTCAAAGACTAGCGATAGACTGGCCACCTAGCCTAGTCCCAAACGGAGAAATTTGTTCGATCCTCTTGGAAAAACTAGTTAAAAAATATATATCCTCTAGCTCAATTTCGAGCCGGTGGCCTCCAATAATCAAGCACTGGTCCTGTATGTTCCATTTGTTCAATAGCCATGTCAGGAGGTCTACCTATGCCTTCATGCCCTGAATGGCCCAGAATTTGTATAAACCGCATGCTCTCAATGCCTGCATTGTAGGAAAATGATTCATTGTGGCATCATCTATGTCCTCATGCTCGAGTTCTCTCCAAACCAACCATTCACCTGCAAAATATTTGTCTTCCATTTTGACCATCCCTGAGTCAGTCCTTGACAATATTTTTCTTGAAAACTTGATCTATGATTTCGTATTGTGGGCTTGCCTACGATGGATCACTTCCTATCGACGACAACTCATTATCTAGGAAGTTGATCTAGAAATCATCAGTACCTTGAAATCTGCATGCCTCAATGGCAGGTTTCTCACCTTCGACGACATGTTGCATCATTGACCTTCGATCGAATGATTCCGTGACATGTTCGACTTCAGCTTATTCATTCAAATTTCATGGATTGTACTGAGTACTTTGAGGGCCATTGACATTACTGGTGGTTACTTTCACACTTGTTAACAATCTACATTATTTACTGGTAATCAAGTGGTTTCTACCATGTTCGAATTCGACATATCTATTCACATGGATAGAATCGTACTGGTTCGAGAAACGGAAATCAAGACCCTCGATCTAGTTACTACCATCCATGCTGTGAGGAATTTTATTATTCATTTATATAGTGGACTATTCATAAACATATGGTTGTGTCCATACTGTGTCTACACATGTCTATACTGTTGATGTATTGAAAATCATTCCTGTATCAGAACAGTTTAAATTAGTTTTCTAGTTAGTTTTGATCTGAGTATGGGAATGCCTACCTCAGCGATGATATGTTTACATATATATATATATTTTGCATTGAATGTTTTTACAAGTTCCAACTGGGGTGTCCACAGGATGATATTTGAAATGATAAAGTAATTCAATCTTCATACATGACAGAATCTATCTTCATCTATTGCAGACTTTGTACTTTAGGGGGAAATCTGTTGCACTGAAAATTGTCATCTTGAAATTCTGATATCTGTATGAGCTCATCATCACTCATGCTTCCTCCTTTGCAAGTCTAACACATCATTTCCTCATGTCAAGCCTTAAAAATAAGAGAAAATTTCTCAAAAATCTCTTTAACTCTGGTATCGCACTTTCTCTTTGTCTTGCATGCGGTCCCGCACCTAATGTTCATGACTCCTGCGTACCTTAACGCACTTTATCTGTGTTAATGGTGCAAACTCGTATAAAATAGTAAAAAGGCGCAAGTAAACTCAAAAATATCACTTTCAGTAATTTCTAGAAGCCTCTGGAAGGAATCTTGCGGTGGCAGAACCGCTCTTTTGAGATTCATGTATCCCTTGCCTTAAGGAGCTAACCCCTTGATTTGAGGAGCTTATCCCTTTGAAGGAGGATTCTATCCCTTCATAGTTGGAACTGAAACCTTTTATTTTGCACTATAAAAAGAGGCCTTGGGTAGCCTCAAGGGGAGTTCAAGCTTTAGAATTATTTGAGGTAAAGTGCTGTTGGGATTCAGACTCATTTAACTGAGATTTTGTGAGGAAAGATCACATACCTCTATCTGTCTCGGTTGGAAGAGTGCAAGGCTTGTCAAAGTAGAGGATATTCCTACTTCAGACCCCAGGAAGGCCTATTCAACATCAAGGCTAAGGTTGTAAGGTTTTCTTTATTCAAAATTAATACAAATGAATTCATTTTTCTCAATAAGTTGTTAATTAGCTTTTTATTTCATGGATTTCTTGATCATCATGATAGGCATGATTTATAATATTTACTATACATGTGCTATTTAATGTTTTCTTGTTTTTGACTACAGGTCTTTAAAGATAACTCCTTCAAGTGATCGAAGGAAAACTACTTCGAACAAGCATTGGATCTACGGTAAGACCTCAACACCTTTATAGTATTCTTTTGTAAATCACATATGTCTAGAGAAAGATAGGTTTATTTGGCTGTTTGTTGCTAGATTACCTTTTGGTACTAGGGAGATCGATCTTGTCCGCAAGATTGATTTATCCGATCAACAGTATGGAGATATTCTCATTTATCTCCCAAGTTTTCTGGCTTGATACTAAATTTTTTCAACGTCGAATCCAATACCAGGCTCACCAATACATAATAATTGGTGAAACTTTGTTCTACCATGGTCTTGATTCAATTTTTTTGACATTTATTACTCATGAGGAGGTCTATAAAGCCTTGAATAATTATCATGCTAGAGCATTCAGCGAACACATATCAGGTTATGCAACCACCCAAAATATTTTGGGTGCTGGTTATTTCTAGCTGACCATGTTTCGAGATTGTATTCTGGTAGTCCATAAATGTCACGCATGTTAGATTTATAATAAGAAAGCTTGTGCTCCACCTACTCACATGCATCCAGTTATTTCCATTGGCCCATTTTCCAAATGGGGCATTTACTTTATGACCTGTAACCCTCGTTCGATCGGGGGGCATGGCTACATTATTGTTGTTGTAGACTATACCAAATGGGACGAAGTAATTCCTACATTTGATAATGCCTACTAAACTGCTGCATTATTCCTTTTTAACGATGTCATTTCCAGATATGGTGTTCCTCAAGATATTGATACATATAATGTAAAACATTTTTGAAATTACATGATGTCTAAACACACTACCACGTTGGGCATTCAGCATCACAACTCGACTCCCTATTACCCACAAGCTAATGGGAATGTATAAGCCATTAACAAGGTTTTGAAAATGATGCTCCAACTCATGGTAGGAATTCATAAGACGAATTTTCCAATCATTATTTTTTTCGCTTTATCGGCATACAGAACATATGTCTGAACAACAACTCGATTCACACCTTTTCAGTTGGTCTATGGTCTAGAAGCAATTTCCCAATTGAGTGTGAGATTGCATCCTTAAAATTATCCATCAATCTACTTCCCACAACTTTCGCAGAAGAAAAGCATTTTTTTCATCTATTTCGCCTAGATGAGACCTGCCATGACGCTGCAATGGCCAACGAGGCTCACAAAAAACGTTTCAAAGCACATTTTGACCAAAATTTTAAACCTTGTACCTTATCTAAATGTGATCTAGTCCTTTTATAGGACTAGGAAGTTGACAAATAAGGGGCTGGGAACCTCAAACTGTTATGGTTAGGTTCATATATAGTCAAACATGTACTAGCAAAAGGGGCCTACAAATTGGTTGAATTTGATGGAATTGCTTTGGTGCAACCTATGAATGGGTTGTACATGAAAAACTATTATAGGGCGATTTAATTCTATGTTAAATCCCTTTTAATTTAAATATGTCAACCCGGGGGTTTCATAAACTTAGAAGAAAACCAAAATATATGGGACCTCAGATGAAACTGTTGTAGAAGGTTTGTTTAGGATGGAAAGAAAGAAAGGAAATGCATATTACAAGTATAACTAAAGAAAAATGCAAAAGAAATCATATGTAAGAAAACTGAATTAGATTCTAAGGGTGGAATGAATGAATGCCAATGCCTTTCTAAAAACTTATAAACTAATATTTGAACAACTATAAGAAGCAAACTATAATAATCTAGAAAGCTGATAAACCTAGAACAAATTTTGATTTAGTTATCAAGAAAGAAAACTATGAGAACTAGTAAGCAATAAATTTAATGATAACTAAAGTGAAAATCTATTAGAAGAAAACAATGATAATCTAGAAAGCAGTAAATAACAACTAGTGATTTAGTTGTCAAGCAAGAAAACTAAGATATCTAGTAAGAAAGTAGTTTAATTAAAATCAAATCAAATCTAGGAAATGAAATCACACTTGCAGAAAATAAAGCACGCTTGCAGAAAATAAAGCAGACTTGCATAAAATAAAGCACACTTGCATGCAAGGAAATAAAAGAAATAAAACTATGTTACAGATGTATGTGAATTTTGGTTGATGGGGATCTGTCCATTCCTCAATGAGAACACATGAAAAACTATCTCATCTTAAGAATCAAACAACACTCATAACTCATGATTTAGAGAAAATGATATTACTCATGTTGAATGAACAATCATAAATCTGATGTTAATGAATAATTGACAACTTGTTAGCTTCCTTTGAAGGATTATCCTATTATTTATACATGAATAAGGGATGTCTCCTCAATAAATTTAAATCCCTTAAATATCTACTAGATCGATACTTCTCTCAACTTATCTGTAAATACTAGATACAAATCCCATGACACATCAAGATCTCCATTATCTTTCTCCTTGGAATATGATCCACCTCTTGAGTTTAAATTTGAATTTTTTTCTTAGGAGGCCAAGTAAGACTCTTATAGAACCTCCAAATAAGCCTATACATGTCACAAAACTCATAAAAGATGTATAGATATATGAAACCATGTTAATTTCCTAGTTTTTAATAATAAATTCACTTAAAAATACATAAAATAAATAACTTTGGAAAATGATTGCTCTAACCCATATGATCATGAAGATGATTATTTAATGTAGGGTTTTAGGATATATAGTTATGGAATGAGGGCTAAATGGTTATGAAATGATGGAAATATGCATGAAGATGGAAGAAAAGTTTGAGACTCAAAAACTATTATGCGTAGTTTACCTTTTCATAGTCACTGTGTAAATATTGTATATGTGTGTTAAATATTTTTGAAGTTTGTTTCCTTCGAAATTTCCTACCGTATTTGTTAATCTAGAATTACATTTGATTTGAAGATGTCATAGTTACCTCAACTATATGATGGTTATGCTAATGGTGCTAGTCATAATACTCATAACCTTTCTTCTATAGTGTGGGCAATCTATAGTCTCGATGACGAGTTAGTGAGTCTACAAGGAATTTGTATCAATCACTCAACTAATAATATCATTGAGTATATCACAGTGATCAAATTGTTATCTGATATTATTTTGCGCGGTATTCACTATTTAGTTGTCCAAATTGACTCATTGCTCATTGTACAACATTCAAATAACGTCTATTCAGTCAAAATTCCAACTTTATTACACATGTTTTTAAGGGTTTTCCTTCAAGAATGATGTTTTGATTACATTAAATATCAACATATTCCTAGAAGTCTAAACACATTAACTGATGTGTTTTACAAAAATAAAACCTACGCATAAGTATGCTTTCCCTAAGGGTGGTGGTGCACTTAGAACAACACAAAGAAATATATCTAAACTTTTCCTTAAAATGAATACATACAGATAAGAAAAACTACTTGTAATATGTTCACTTTTCCTTGCCTCCCATCGTCGCTTTCGTCGCTCTCAATCAAACTGAACTCACTTGATTGGTACCTATTGTTAGCCCCTTATAAATTCCTTGACTAGCAAGCAAGGGGCTAATTTGTTTTGTAAGCCTGCAAGGAATGCATTTCCCTTGAAAACACATCATCCTTGCAGCCTTTTCAGGTTCCTTGCCTTGTGACTATTTCCCTCTGCTGTTCTGAGTCAATAGGCCTTGCTGATAAGGAATTATGCTCCTAAAGGCTTTATTATGCCCTTTATACCCTTGCAAAATGCTTCATTTTCACCCCTTTGCTCCTTTTCTCAAAGTCCCCTTTCTTCCCTCTAATTTCCCCCTTTTCATCCTAGAAATCCCCTCTAAAACATCCTTACTCCCTTTGCTTATGCCTATATCCCCCTCATTCCCCTATCGTTGCCCTTGGCTGGCCTTAAAATGCTTTAAAAAAAAGCCAAAAATCATATTTTCTGCATATTCTGGGCCTAGCCCCTTTTCGGCCTAGCCCTCGCACCTTCCCCCACAGAACCCGGCGCTGTGACCAAGCGCTGGCATGAGGGGTGCTAATCTCCAATGAATATCGGGAGTGCTCCTGGCCGTCGATCTTCTAGATCGGACGACGGTCGTTAATTCCACAGTGCCCGTGTTTTCTCCATCCAAGCCCCCGACCGCGCAATCGCCATCCATTCACCCGCCAGAGCGATGGTTCGGAGTGTGCCCACCACTGTGGTCCCCGCCGTGCACTATCCATAAAACAACCCGGTTTTCATCGCACCACTAATGGAGGTCAAGCGGTATTCTCCCATTGCCCAGTGATTCCACTCAGCTTGCGACGCGTGGCTCCTGTACGATCCCAAAACCGCTTGCCCATCACACGTTATCTTTCGATACAGGACGCGCAGTGATATGCATATCAGCTGTCAGATCTGCCCTTGCCCATCCAATGGTCATTGCTCAACGAAGCTGCACGGGGTTTAATCCATGGTCGCCGTACTCCTTGCCCACTGTTCGACATCCTTCGCCGCATGTTCAACCGTCGATCTCCTCTGATATCTGACGGTCCAGATTTGTTTCCCCACTGTTGACTTTCTGTCGTCGCCTGGTCCCGCCACGTCACCTCCATGTGTCTCTGCCGTACGTCTGCCCATCCCATTACATAAATTCATTCAAAAGGTCAATGTTTATAAGGTTTTCACGTATAAATCGCTCCGCATTCCGCCAACCTTTTTCCATCTCCGTTCTCTACCATTCCACAGCATTTTCCGCCAGTTCACCACAGTTCCACTATCACCCATGTAGACATCCACATCATCCAACCCCATGCATTTTTTTCTTAACAGTTTTGTGTTTTGTAGGGTTGCAGGTAGACGGGAAACCGCCATAGCTTATTATCTCTGTCATAGTGACATAAACGCAGGGAAAGACCACTTCCAAAGGCCGAGATAATAAAGGATAGCCCGGGAAGGTGGCTGACAGGAATTGCATTAAAGAGCAGAGTTCAAACTCTGCAAATATTTCTGACACCATTAACACATAGTTTTCACAGTCAGAGATATAAATGGAGCAGCAGAAGAGCTTAAGGCACACAAATGAAGACATTCAAGCCTTAGGTTCAAATATTTAGAGGCAAAGTATCGGATTGAAGACCCAGGGACCACACAGAAGGTACAACACGCAGCAATCAATGCATATCAGGGGTTTCTATAGTAGCAAAATGTTTTTCCTCCATAAATGACAAAGCGCCCATGCAGTGTTCAATCTATGCCGTGTTCTGGAGAGTTTTTCTACCCTAAAACAACCCCGATACTATCAGAGCATTTATTTCATCAGTATGGCAGACTTCTTAATCATTCATTTATCTTTGTTTATTCACCAATAGCACCACAGAGTCATGCAGATCAAAGTACATCAAGAGGCATACCTGGAATTAATGGAAACCTGAAGAAGACCACTCTTCCATCCAAAGAGTGACAGGAATTGAATGCTCAACATTTAAACAGAATGGGTTTCGGCCCTCTTTCTTTAAGAAGTTCTAATACTGCATTTAGTTTCTCACCTACCTTCTCTGCTCCACTAGAGCTATAAATCCATGAAGAAACTCATTGTAAAGGTTGTTGATCAGTTATCAGAGAACTGCAAGTTGTTTCTTTTGAGACACAATCTTTGTCTAAAGTTGTAAGATAGGCTGAGGAATATGATTTCAGACTGAGTATTCGGCTATTGGCAATGTTGTACTTGACTGGTATTGCTATTTAATATGACAAGCACATTTCTTTGGATCCTGATCTGAAGCAGCGGCGATGTTTTCCTATCTCTGTATTTTAATTCATGTCATTTCGTTTCTACTGGCTTGCATCAAAATATTGGCATAGGATTTATCCTTGTTAGGTACCCTATGTTTCTGCTCTCCTTGCCATTAATGTTTCTCTTCTGAAAGCATTATCTAAGAAATGATTTCAGTTGGGTTAACCAGTGTAGTGGATGTTATTGCCTGCTCTCTGATGTATGAATTAAATGAATTTAGTTCTTAGATGTTTCTTGTTATGGATTTAGTTGGAAGATTTGGGAACACTAGGGATTAGAGTTAGCCCTGTCCACTAGGATCCTTGTGCGACCAGCTGGTCTTTAACTTTGTGCTCTGAATCTGTGTTATCTCCTCCTCTCCTACCTTTCATATCACACAATCATCCTTAAGATCTAATGTTTTAGATGACTAGCCCAATTGAAAGCTTGCACATTGAATAGTGAGAAAATCCTTTCCTGACTCCATTGCCCAATGGTTTTTAATATTTCCTGGAATACTCCACCTCTGCCCTTTTCCTCTTTGCTCATCCTTGCCTTACATTGAACCCTTCTTTCTTGATAACCAACAACCAAATAAATAAATCACACAAACAAACCTTGTGCATATAACTAGCCTAACATCTTAACATTCAAGCTTCAAAGACATATATACCTTTTATATAACATAGATAGATCCCTCTCTGGACCCAGGAGGGCTAGATCCTGAGGTTTGAAAGTGGTTTGATGTTGTATCATCTTTTGGTCTTGCCAATATGGCCAAAACATGGGAACTCCAACACCTATAATGTCAAACATAAGACATAAAACAACATGAAGGAAATATGATCTATTCAAGTTAAACAAATTGAATCGATTGCATTTGTAAATACACATATAAAATCATTGACATGTGCATTAGGAAAGGAAAAAATGTATTTATTATGAAGTAGAAGGAGAAGTTATGAATAGTTGATCGATTCAATGCCAACCCTGTAGCTGCAATCCCATCCTCATCATACCAGCATCATCAATCCAACAACATAAATTTACATGCACAATACCTCCAAGAGTTTTTGTTATGTAGGTAAATCCTCTCTGCGGAAAGAGATGATCCCTATAGCCCTAGGGTGGGTCTAGTAACAAGGAATCATGCTAGAGTGTAGGTTCCTAGATATTTGAATGAAAGAGGATGCGATAAGATGGCCTAGATGTGGTCCAAAGCTGTCGTCAACACTCGTAGTGATGATGAGAACCTCTCACTCCTGATCGAAGGAAAGTCACTACCCCTCCACTTATCATGTTTGGACACCTGCACAGAGATCAGAAAACGATAACCACATACCAAATAATAATTCCATCCAAAAAATACTAGTCAGTCAGAGAGGACTAGCATATTGAATTCAATAAAGACAAAACACAAGACAAGAACCAGACAATAGTCACTTATATTAATAGGTAGAAAGAAGAGATACAACCATGCTCTGACGTTGCGGTCTCCTCTAGTGGGTCTTGGGCGAAGCATGTCTCAAAGCTCGTCAGGGAATTCGAACGGGATAAGGGACCTCTCGATGGATTTCTCCTTGTTCTACCTTCTCAATAGCTCAGTTATTCAACTATAGCTTAGTCTTCACGTTCAACACTTCAACTGTATAATTCTCTTTGTTTAGCTTAAGCTAGTTTTCATAAAGAGAGAAGGCTTGTTTATATAGAGGCAAAGGATGAGGTTTGGATCCCTACAAAAGTGGAAGGGAGGCCTATCCTTTAGGAGTGTTCCAAGGGGGGTGGAAACTACTAACTAAAGGAGGAGGACCGTGGTTGTTTCAGTTAAACCACTCCCAGTGACTCATCCCCGAGGTGGTTGGAATGGAACCTTTGCCTCTATTTTAAAAAAACATTTCATAAATAGCTTGGCATGGGCATTACACTAGGACAGAGTGCCAGGTGGTGCAGGCCTTAGTGTTAATATTCCACATCGACACGAGGGCAGAACTAGTTACTCGCACAAAGGCAAAAATAGGGATTTTTACAGCTCTACTTAGCGAAATGTCAACAAGAAGAATGTTGCCTTCATCATAAGGGATGCAATGATGTTGTTTTCAAGGCATGAAACTTTTCAAAATTCACATAAATGACCCTCTAATGTGCGGGATGGGGATTGCAGGGACATTGAAAAAATGTTGTGTAACAGATGCCCCTAAAGCATGAAGTCTGAGGGAGAGGGAGGGGTGAAATGCTTTATGAGAACGCGTTCAACCCAAACACCGCTTTTGGAAAACCTACAATTACAAATACAATTGATATATTTGATACATGAACATGTGGCATGGGCGCAGCCATCCATAAATGAGTATATAAAAACTGAGATCTAGGTATGGACGTAGCCATCCAGCAGTAAAGATCACTAAATAGACTCAGGTATGGTCGCAACCATCCAATCAAAGAGTCATGTAGTAAGTCATGATAATCCACAAAGAAATCAAAGCCTGGATTTTAATAAACAAAACCCAGGGTCTTGCACTCCGTCTCGATCCGAACAAGTACAAATTCAAGCATGCAAATATATGAGCTGAAGTCGAACATGCAAGAAAATCATCTAATTACTAGCCAATGATGAAAGTTGTTAACAGATGCGAGAAGAACCACCAATAATGAAAATGGCTCTCAAGGTACGAAGGTACAATCCACGGCTTGTGAACAGTGATTTGGCATCAAGCACTTGTAGAGTCAGTCGATCGAAGGCCAATGATGTGAACCTTACGTCGAATGCGAAGAACCTTCCATTGAGGCATGCAGGCTCCAAGGTACCAGAAGGGAGTCTCTAGATCAGATTTATAGATAATGAGTTGAAGTCGATTGGAACTGACCTGATCGAAGGTGGGCCATAATTTTTACCACATCATCGACACGAGACAGAAGAATATGATTTTTGTGAATCAAGACTAACAGAGAATCAGAGGGATGTTGAAAAATTCAGAGGCAAACTTCTCTTGAACATATCAGCAGCACGACACTGGATTTGGCAGTTTTTGACATCAAAGGATCTAAGGTCATGATGATGTGGCAAAGATAAAATGAGAGGTCAAAAGAGATTACCCAAACCCATGGAGGAAAAAATGACGAAATGAGATATCCCCAACCCGACACGAATGTAGATAAGTGCCATGTTAAAGAGCGACATATTACCGACACAACTAAAATCTGGTTCCATTTTCCCCCACCATTTTTGGCGAGTATCCCAATTATTTTTGAAAACAAGCTTGAAGGGGATAGCATATGCTTGTACTGTAAGTTTTTGCTTCGGACAAATCCATCCTAGTACATTTTACGAGCCCTAGGAAGGAGGAACTCGAATAACATCATGGTGACGAAGTCTGATGTCATCAGAGTTTAACGAGTCTGACAAAGGAAGAACTCGGCATCTTTTCATGTTTAGAGAGTTTGAAAAGAAGGAAGAAAAGAAAACTCTAGCAGTCCCTTTTCGTAGGCAGTCTCACAGATCTGAAAAGGTAGAAAACAAAGTCTAAAATAACCTCCTAGTCGTGTTAGGCTAAGGTATTCCTTTTTCGTAAATAATCTATTCCAGCCCGAAAAAGGGTTAAACGTATACTGGGTAGATATCGTTTCACAACCATTTAACGAGTTCAAAACGACAAGCGTCTCATCAATATTTTTAGTTTTAGAGAGTTAGAAAAGAGCTGAAAGATGACTCCAGTAGTGAATTTTTCATTTTTTTACCGAGTCAGAAAAAGTATAAAATATAACTCGTTACTTCATCATTGTCGCATGAAAAACCTGTTGCTTCACAAGAGACATGTGTAAAACGTATTTTTCAAAAATAATACAATAAAATAATAAAAAAACATGCCTTAAAACCTAATTAGGGTTGTGAGAAAGTTATATAATGCCAAAAATGGTAAAAAATATTTACTTTTCACTTTTACCTCTTGTGGAGCAATTTCTTACCCATTTTACTATGCAATCTTGCGGTGACGATAGCGGCCAATCCAGTACACCAATCTCAAATCCGTCAAGTAAGAGCTGAGATCCCTCTTGTCATTTTAAGCTATTCCTTTCTTCCTACATTTTTCAATTTTGAATTTGGGGGAATAAATGCAAAAATTAGGGCTGTGCGGTTGGCACGGGTTTTGGGCATGGAGTCGCGCCAACCGCCTGATGTTTTACACTAGGGTGCGCCCATTGGCGCGACTGTTTTAGAACCAATTTCTAGCAAAATTATGCACCAAAAGTCCCAATTGTTTACAATTTCAAGGGTAAATATTGACTAATACTACTTGTATTTATGTGTTTGCAGGTAGAAAAGAGCAAAATGGTCATAGAATGGAAAGAACAGGAGCATAGTGAAGAAGATGAGTTGGCCATAGAAAATGATGGAGTTATGGCAGCCCTCAGAAACTGTGGTTTGCTAAAATTATTTCTAACACCATGCCTCCAAGCCCAACCAGAATTGCTACAATATGTAATCAGTATATGGGATGAAAATCAAGAGAATTTCATCCTATGGGATCAAGAGCTTGAGATCGATGTCTCCGATGTATATTTCATCACAGGATTATCGCAGAGGGGTGCAACACCACTCCTAACCGGCCCTCGGCCTTGCATGGAAAACATTACCATGGTAATTGATAAGGTATGTCAAGGAGCACAGAAAGGTTTAGGTAGTGGGAAAGTTGATATTCAAACTATCCCTGATTTTACACTATGTGTGGTATTGCATACCATCACACGGACTACGGGATCACAAGCATCACATGAAGCAACAAAGAGACAATTTCTTCTTGCTGTGGACTGCATGGCTATGACTATCTACAACTGGGCAAAGGCCGTAACCATCAACATGAAGCGCCAAATAACCAAATGTAAGAAGACCAAAATGAAACAATTTGGTTATGGATCCATTCTAGTATCGTTCTTCTTGGAACGATTACCAATTTTTTAGCGACAGGAGGTTATAGTTCTGAATCCACCAGCGAGAGAACACGGATGGCCCGATGGGAAGCACTAATGCCAAGGGCAGGGGGCAGCCAACAGATGTCTTGGAGGCTGATATTTTTTGATTGGCTCCGTTGAAAACTCATTGTTGTGGAGGATTGGGCCTATGCTGGCACATATTTCACTAATGATCTAGACCTCCGACTTCAGAGGGAGAAGATTGGGATGAAGATTTGGGTGAGACTCAATTTTATAAGTTTTATGTGTATTATGATTTTTTGTTTTGTTTATCCATGTATGTTCTGACATTGAATCCATGTGATGCAGATTTTGGCCCAAAGAGACCAGCCGGTATGTCACCGATAGCGAGGCAAATCCCTCGCGATTTCGGCCCTCAGGGTGAAGGCGACAAGGAAGACGAGATAGTGCACAACTTGGAGGGGATCACCGGAGGAGTTAGAGATTATGCACATTTTGATGATGTTCCTCATGCCTACAAGAGGAATACCGTAGGGGTGCCCAGCCGAATTCAACGCTTGTTGAGGCGGCTGGTACGGGCTGTGACATGTTATCATGAGCACCATGCTGATTAGACACCTAGGTTTATTTTATCTACATATTTTGCGAGACATGATGTCTCTGGATGTAACAAAAACATACATATATTTTTTGATGTTATGATGCACACAGTTGCAAACATACAATATATATATATATATATATATATATATATATATATATATATATATATATATATATACATATATTCATGTATTTCCCTACATGGATATTTTACATATGATGATTTTTTTACAAAGTATGCAAATTTCTATCTAATATAATGTTAGCCATTGTATTAGTTAACGTGTTCATTCATCTAGGAATATGTTGATAAGTAATGAAACCAAAATTTATTTCCAATTTATGAATACGTAAATACAATCTCATAATGTGTGGTTTTCTAGCCGAATAATGATTATTAAGTTGTAGAACAACAAGATGTGAATGTAGATTTACAAGCAATGCACGTATGCCTAGGTTGATTGCCTTAGTTAATAATTCAATGACAACGCTATATTCAGCGACATTGTTTGTAGTTTGTCCTAGACAAATACCTTGCAGATCTATTAACTCACTAGTAGGATCATAAATTACCCAGGCTTCCGAAGACAAATTCCTGATACTGCGGGAAGCACCATCCGCGAAACCAACATAAGGGGTAATAAACATCTGCACAATAAGCAAGACCCAATAAGCAGGAAAAAACTCACAAAGCACATCAAACCCAAAAAACATGTACAAAAATGAAAAAAAAAAACACCTATGTACACCTGTTCATACATGAATGACTCAGGCATAATATTTTTTGAGATACAACCCATTTCTGGGCTATTCAAGAGGATGACCTTCGTAGTCAAATAACTAATAGGCCCCATTTTTCAACACACGTTTAATGATGTATGGCCCATGCCACATAGGTTGAAATTTTCCTGCCCCTCGCTTATCATGAGCTTGGTCATACAGGAGGACGAGATCTCCTTCAATGAAAGAACAAGGAGAAACTGATTGATAAAAATGAGCTTTGACTCGCTTCTTTTGTGCTTCGATGACCAAAGCGGCTAAGCGATGAGTTTTATCCAACCTCTCTAAGTAAAGGAGACGCTCTTCTTTTGGCGAAGTATTTGGCAGTAATTCCAAAGCTAACTTGAGTGAAGGTATTTCACACTCAATCGAGAGAGTAGCTTCCAGACCCTAAACTAACTAAAACGGGGTGAATCTAGTCACACTCTTCACTAAGGTTCGATATGCCCAAAGAGACGAAAATAACATGAAATTCCAGTTTTATTTGTGGATCCCAATCGTACGCTGAAGCATTATGACAATAAATTTGTTCACAACTTCAACCTAGCCATTAGCTTGAGGGTAGTACAACATTGAGCTATCGTGATGCAGACCCAACTTAGAAGTCAACTCCGCCACCATATAATGCCGAAAATGGGAACCATGATCAGTAACTATGGCCTGAGGGACACCAAACCTAGAAATAATATGATTGAATATGAACTGAGCAGCTATCTTACCATCATCGGCAAGTGTAGGCATTGCTTCGGCCCATTTGGTGAAGTAGTCCACGACTACGATGATATAAGCATGCCTCCCGGCCGAGTGAGGGTTACACGTCATAAAATAAATGCCCCATTTTGCAAAAGGACCAACGGTAATGACAGGGTGAAGAGGAACGAGTGGTGCACACATCTTGCATTGATAAATTTGGCAATCATGGCATTTACAAACTGCGACAATACAATCTTTGAAAATGGAAGGCCAGAAATAACCAACATGAAGTATATTTTGTGCTATAGTGTAACCAGACGTGTGACCACCACATGCACCACTGTGACAATAATTCAATGCTTTCTCAGCTTCCTCGAGGGTTAAACATCAGCGAAGTAAAAAACCAGCTCCAACACGATAGAGCATATCTCTGACTATATGATAAGGTTGCGAGTGATGCTGGATATGGTGGCGGGAATCCTTTTTCAACTCTGATCGGAATGTGGAAGTCTGTAGATTTACGATGATATCACCATACCACGGGTCGAGGGTGCTAATCAAGAAAAGTGTATCGTTCGGAATACGGTCCTCAAAACGAGACGGAGTAGAGTCAGAAGGGAGGGAACAAATCAAATCAGAAAAAACTAGTGATTTCTTGGATTTGGCAGAAGTAAATTCCAAATCAAACTCTTGAAGGATAACAATCCATTTTGAGTATTTTGCCTGTAGAAATTGTTGAGACAAAATATAGGTCATGGGGTTGCAATCAGAAATCACAATCACCATACGCAAAAGGATATAATGACGAAAGCACTGAATGACCTAGACCGCAACTAGTGCTAACTTCTCAACATGAGCATAACGCATTTCAAGATCGAGAAGGTTACGAGGTAAGTAATAAATAACATGCTCATGATTGTCATCATCGTCTTGTACTAGAACCATGGAAATTGTACTAAAAGTGACAGCCAAATAGAGGGAAAAATCATGGTGATAATCCGGAGGACGTAATAAAGGAGCGTTGACCAACAACACCTTGAGTGCATCAAAAGATTGTTGAGTAATCTCATCCCAAAAGAAAGGGACATCCTATTTCAGAAGTTGTGTGTATCCTTTAGCTACTTCAGCATAGTTTGGTATAAAACGATGTAGAAAATTCGCCTTTCCTTGTAGACTCTACAACTGATGTAATGAGGATGGAGAGGGGAGATTGACAATAGCCTCAAACTTGAGTGGATCGAGGCAAATTTCTTCTTTAGACACGATAAACCCTAAAAGTCTACCAGAATCAACGCAGAAGAAACATTTATGTGGATTAAGCTGAATATTATAGTGTCAATAATGAAGAAAGATCTGACGAAGATGGACTGGATGGTCCCTACGCTTAGCTGAATGGGCTGGAAGGTCATACAGGTAAGGTTGAACGATGTGACGAATTTCATGAAAAGCGTAGGACATCGCTCGCTAGAAAGTGGCCCTGACATTCTTCAAGTCAAAAGGGAGTTTCTTGTATGCGAAGGTACCTTAGGGACAGATAAAAGCCGTCTTGTGCTGATAAGCTAGGACAACGTTAATCTGATTATATCTAGAAAAGCTATCCATAAGGGAAAAAATATCACTCCCAGCACAATCGTCAATGATCTGATCGATGAAGGGAGTAGGATAATTATCCTTAGGACAGGTCCGATTTATGTCACGGTAATCAACATAGACACGTATAGTTCCTTGTTTCTTATCGACAGGAACAATGTTCGAAATCCAATCTGTCAAGGGAATTGGATAAATGAAACCAACTTTGAGAAGTTTTTCAACTTCACCTTTAATGGTTGCAGCCTTTCTAGGGTGCACCGGACGAAGACACTGGAAAACAGGCTTCAAACTAGGATAGGTAGGGATTTCATGCACCACTATACTAGGATCAATGCTGGGTATTTCTTCGTAGGGCCATGCGAAGATATCACGGAATTCGCGGAAAAGGCTAGTGTAAACTTGGACTTCATCTGAAGAACAAGTGACCCCCACATGGATGTTCTCGATAATTCCCCGCTTCACGGAAATGTAAATAGGCATCGTTTGTGTGATATTGCTCAAGTTTAATTCTGTAAAGACTTCATGTGTCAAGATTGGCGTTTGAAGCGGAGGAGAAGGAGCTTGAGACACAAAACACTCAAAACATGTAGACATAGCCCCGAGGCTAGGCATGAACGAAGAATGATGATGAACATCGTCCCATGACAGGTCTTCGAGAGATATGGTTTCCACGATGGTTTCATCGGAAGGAAACACTTATTTCAAAGGATCAGGAAAATTTGAATCACCAAGCCAGGGGAATTGAGAATACATGTCAAGAGACAAGCTCAAAGGAGCACCATCAGATGGTAGAGTATCTGATGCAGTAATTTGTTCACAATAATTGATTTCAATCGGACTCAAAGGCATTGAATCACCAAATGAATTGACTTGTTCAGGCGAAGGAATAATCCATGGGTCATTGGACCGAGAGATCATATTAATGTGAACAGTATTAGGTGGTGGAAGGGGAAAAAATACCCATGAGTGTTGGTCCGATCCTTGAAGAGACCCGATCCAACGCTCTTGAAGGGAGTAGGGATCTTATCCACATACGAAACTTTGTTCTTGGAAGAAGAAGTGAAGAATGACAATTGATCGACAGTAACAATTTTTCCCTCGTGTGGAAATTTCAAAACACAGAAGAGGGTGGACAAAATGTAAAGCATAGCGTGAGTCCAACTACGACCGAGTAGAAGATTGTCATTGAGTTTATCATCAGCTACTTCTACTTCAACATTGACTGTCTTCCCTTTCAAGGTAATCGGTAAAATTGCGAGAACACCCAAAGGTTTTGATTCCCTTCCATCAAATGCTTCAAAGGAATTTGGTGAGGAATTCAGGGTTGGAGAGCCAATGGCCTTCTAGTATGAAGATGACATGACGCAGGTTGATGCACCTTTGTCCACAACGGCTCGATGGATGTTGAGACTATTAATAGAAACTTGTATAATGAGCACAATTTGGTGTGCAAGTCGTGGGAAAAAATTCTCTATATCGAAAGTGAGAAGGCTAGTATCAGCAGGATCAACCCCACTGATCACAGATAATAAAGCTTTCCACTGAGACAGAAAAATATGAAGTACTTCTAACGTGGACATCGTGGATGACACCTGTGCCAAATCTTCAACAATATTGTAATGTTGAGTAGCACGGGCACTGGGATTATAAGAAGAATTTCAGAAAACACCTTTGGAAGGTGGTCATACAACAGATTTAGCACCGGGCCTTTCAATCTCAAGAGGGTTGGAAATAGGTGGGGGAGGAGGACCATCAACGATCTCCTTCCCCATTTCCTGACGCGATCCAGAATAATATTTCGACCGAGTAGCAATGGAAATGGATGCAGAAATGTTCATCATGAACACTTGAGAACCAAATGGAGTAGACGATTGAGGCCGCTCAACCATCTAGGTCTGTTGAGATGGAAAAGGTTCTTTAAGAACAACAAGATTACCTTGAGTGCCCTTGAGGAATCTACTCACTTCGGCCCATCGAGGACAGTCCTTGGTGTAGTGCTCTTCGTCACAAATTAGACAGGGATACTTTGGCTTACGTTGCAAACCATCATCAACACGAGATTTGGACGAATCTGGTTTCGGGGCATCGGCCTTGGGTTTGCCTTTACCCTTATTTTTTCCTTTAGAAGTCTTATCCACAGGATTGGCCTGAACAACATTGACCTCCGAGGTTTTACCAAGATTCAGACTAGACTGAAGAGCAATATCATTGGAAGAATTAGATTTTTTCTTCCCAGGGTTGGAAGAAGAAGACTTATGCGAAGTCTGAGACATAGAACCAATAATACCGTTGACAGATGGGGTCGCCGGTGCATTAGAAGTTCCATGTCGAGGGGCATCAATCAAAACATCATAGAATATGTCCGATTGAGAGTACAGGAGATCAAGGTACTGGGCACAAGCAATGGCCTATTCCTCATTTACACATGCCCCCATGGCTATGTTTTTCTCAATCTGGTTGACAAAGGAGGTAGTGAACCAATGAGTAAGAAGCTAATTAGGAATTTCAAATTTGATTAAGCAAGGAAGACGTCTCCATTCATGAATATGGTCTGAGATATGAGTAGCTTGGTCCTATTTCAAGGAGTTGAGGAGATGCATCCTGACTTCATAACGAACCGGTAACTAAAAATGAGTAAGGAATGCCATGGCAAGAGAGTTGAAATCTTGAAAGATACCACGGGAGAGCTCGATATACCACTTAGTAGCAACACCAGTAAGATTCCGTTGGAAAAGACGAAGCTGAATGGAATCGTTAACCCAAGAGTTAGAGGAACACCACAAGTGGTAAGTCATAACATGTGCTTAGGTTTCTTCTCCAGACTTGCCCTAAAATTTGGGACAATCAGCAAGAATCTTAGTTGAAACTGGAGGCCAATATGGTTTATGAAGAATACGATCATTCGTTAACTTTGACAGATCTGGTAACTCTAATGTGGCGAGAAATGGTAATTGAGGGTTAAAAGGCATAGTAGGTCCTTGATAAGAATCCGAACTTGCATTCCATCTTGTTTGAGAAAAATTCTTCCCCAATGGGTTCTATCCCGAAGGATTTGGACGATATGGGGGATAAGTCGAATAATTTTGTTGATATTGAGGATACTGATTTTGAGTATACCATCGAGGTCCTTGTTGATGATTCTGCAGTGGAATGTAAGTATGGCCTTGTGGTTGATTATATGGAAAATGAGATTGAGGGTGATAAGTAAAACCTTGAGGAACACTATATACTGGTCGATATTGACCACGAGGATAATAAATGCCTTGGGGTTGAACTGGCTGTTAATAAGTGGGGCCCTGTTGAGCTGAATAAACAGGGTAAAATGGCTACTGAGGAGACTGAACAGGTTGCTGAAAGGTAGGACCTTGCTGTGAAGCAGAGTAAAATTGTTTTTGAGTAGATTAAGCAGGTTGTTGGGCCAGTTGAGCAAGTTTCCCCTGCGGAGCAGGTTGGCCTAATGGTTGCGATGGACCAGGTTGTCCCAAAGGAGGACCAGAGGGTTGTCCTTGTTGCGCAATGCTCAGAACAGTTTGAGTATATGATCCAGGTTTTTGTACAAAAGGTTTTCACTAAGATGAATAGATTTTCCCCCCAGGTCCATAAGAAGGTCCTGGTTGATATAAATGTTGACCTGAAGGCACCTGGGGTTGCCCTTGTTATACTAGGAGGTTGTCCCTGAAAGGGTTGTCCTTGTGGACTAGGAGGTTGCATATGATAAGTCATGCCAATTTCAGGAACAATTTCATAAGGGTCATAAACAAGAACACCACGCTCATCATAATGATGGGGAGTAGGAAACACATATATGGGGGTACCGACAGCATCATAGTGATGAGGAGTAAGATAGGGCAAATAAACAGGATTACCATATTTGTCATAATGGTGTGGCGGATTAACAGGAGCATGAGGCTGCTGAGAAACCTGAGAGTTCTATTGATGAATAGCCAATAGATACTCTTCAAAAGTGAGGCCACCAGGTATCTCAGTCGAGGCTGCTAGTGACTAAGTGACCGACATAGATGTAGCCGCACAGAAAGTAGGTTGAACTGGGACAGATGTAACTGAAAGCGACGAAGCAGGTGTCATCGATGACAGTCCTAATGACGGAAGGATTGGAATCCTCGATGGAGTAGATGCTGCCATGGATGCAACACCAACAATAATCTAACCCAAAGACCTATATCCGGCTCGAAGTGACACCGATGGTGAAGATTGAACAGACACATGAGTGGTGTTTTCAGGAAAAAGTTGATACTCTTCTGTAGAAACAGGAATTCCATCACTGCCAATAGGACCTGATGTGTCCATGTCTGACTCCTCCGTAAGATATTCGAAAAGACTACGGGGACTAGGAGGTATAACAGCAGCTAAAAATGGCGATCTTGACGTAAGAGGAGGGAATTCTTCCTCGTTCCCAAATCCAGACCAAGCGCCCAAGGGAGGCCAATTAAACTCAACTGGCTCGTCAGCAGGAGATTGTGTAGTAAGGGGTAAGATCGACGGGAGAATAGGCTGCTGAATCTCAGTAGACCTAGAGGATTGAGGCATTTCAAATGAACTTTCCGATAAAGGAATACCTCTAGAAGGGAGCGAGGATGACGAAACCGGTGGTTCTGCCACCTTATTGCTTCAAAACAAGAAGGAAAAAGAGAGATCCGAGCAAAGACTCAAAAAACCAAGGCAAACAAAAAACAAGCCAAGTACTAAAAATTTTATGGGCATGTGATCGTGGGTAGTTTATTTTATGAAACTGAAACCAAACTTTGTTGTTTCATGTTTTAAGAGTCAAGAAACAGGAAAAAGATGACTCTAGTCACTTTCAATTTTGAATGAGCACAAAAGGACAAGTGCTCGATGATATTTTCAAATTTGAGTCAGTAAAGATAAAAAATGACTGCTCAGGTAATCTAAGCAAGAGGGTATGCCAAGTTTCTGAGAACTGCCATATACACCTTGGTGATCAAATGAAAGAGAAATGACTAAGGACTTGACGTACGTGCAGGTAGTCTCCCTGAATGCTGTGTTTGGTGTATCACAGTTACGGGGCAACAGACTCGGCTTCCTAAGGATAAAAGGATTGCAACCTAGAGGAGTCTCCCTTTATATACTCGACGGTATGGAGAGAAGAATTATGTATTAGCGCTTTCTAGAGCGAGATGGCGAACAACAGCTACTAGGTTTTAAGATGCCGGAACATGTCTCTAACTTAAACCACTAGAATATTTCGTTAGGTTTCAATGTTGCCTTAGGTCAATTGAAATAAATTTTAACATTGATCTTGGATTAGGTTTCAATTTCCAAGCCTTAAGGTATGTCGGATCTGAAATCTTCCTAATGCAAAACTACATGCAGAAGGATACCATTTTCGTTTAATGAAATTTATCTACGAGAAGGAAATAAAACTTTCAAGCAGTAGCAAGTAATGAAATCATGAGAAAACATCCAATAATCATCTAATGAAATATACAGAAAATAAAACTCTCTCCTAGCCTATACAATGCAAATTAAGTGAGGGAATGTTTCATTTTCAAAGCAAAAAGAATGCAATATTTTTGTTTTTTCAATGCAATAGAGCAAACAATGCACTAAATTATATGAAAAACAAAACTAAACACTAGCTTGAGAGAGAGAATGCAAAAGTTGAAATAGAATGACTCCTCCAACATAAAACAAACACAATGATACTCAAACCAATGATACAAACTTTTCAAATCAAAGAGAAATCTCGAAAATGACCCATACAAGCAATGTAATCGGTGCTTGGAGTAGGAGGAAGAAAAATCAAGTGAGCAAGGAAATGATCATTCAACCAATGAACATACTCAACAGGATCAAAGATACCAAGAGCAATTAAACAAGGAACGAATTTGACAGCTGTTACACCATTTTTTGGTCATCTAACCTACTATCACTAGATGGACCCAAGTACACCATGTAAAGACCAATTTTACCCTAAGTAAAATTGCTTTCACTATGTAAAATAACTTAATAAACCACATTTATTAGGTTGTTTATGGTCTAAACAGGAAACCCCAAAAGGAAATATTAAACAAACCCATATTTGTTTGATTTTCCTTAATGAATAATTAATTAAACAATAATTTAATTATTATTCCCAGTCATGTTTAACCCAAAACAAAGAAATTAATTAGATAAATCTTTATTTATATTATTATTTTCTAGGAATAATTTAATTCCTTATTAAATATGACTAAATCACCCATAAATAATTAAATAAATCATTATTTATTTGATTATCTTTCAACCACTTCCTTAAAATGATAAATAAATCATTTATTTAGTTATTATTCACAAATAAAGGGATTTGACCCAAGTCAAATACTTTTTCCTTCCAACAAATATAATAAAATATTCCATAAAAGGTGGATCTAGATTTGGTTAACATTATTTTAATCATGCACCAAGATCTAGAATGACCCAATATTTTGTTATAAATAGGAGGGTTTTTCCTACCATTCTTCACCTTTGTTGCCTATTAGATCACTCTGGATCTATACACTTGGTCACATTTTTCTACATTATTTGTTGTGTGAGCTCCCTTTGAGTTCTATCTTTGTCTGGGTTTTCTACACCAACAAGAGAGAGAGATTCTAGATCTGAAGTGCTGAGGACTTCCAAGAACCCATCCTATTGAGGAGAATTGGAAACATCTTCTTGTTTTCCTCCCAGGTGCCCTTAATACAAAAAATTCTTTCAAAAATTGTTCTTGTCTTGTCTATTGGATATATGGAGCAAACCCTTCTTTTTACTGCTTAATGTCTTTCTATGCATAGATCCGGTTTTTTGCAGCTCTTGTCTTGATCAACTAACTGCAGATCTGAAGATATTGGCAGCCACATTTGATGTTAGGGCTATTAGTTATGCGTTGCGCCAGGTCTTTTTCACTTTCGTACGCAGGATCTGCACGAACAATCGGCGATCGACACCTGGCCAATTACGACCGTCACAAGCGGTATATTTCAGTATCCAATTCGCCCGGCATCGCAATATAATCACTCCTTGTTTTCCCTATTTTTATGTTGTTTTTCTCTCATAAAACCCCAAAACATTAAAATTTCTAACTTTCGTGTGTTTCTGGCCCTAT
>JAXQQM020075554.1:0-24680 GCA_034641835.2 Pinus albicaulis
GAATTGTCTGTGAGTTTGTGGTGTTACCTTTTGCACTCACTAATGCACCAGCAACATTTATGAGGTTGATGCATGGTAAATTTCGCCCCTTTCTGGATAATTTTGTATTAATATTCATTGATGACATTTTAGTTTATTCCAAGAATGTAGAAGAGCATAAAGAGAACTTGCAGATAGTGTTGGAAATGCTACGGAAGCATCAGCTGTACGCTAAGTTCAACAAGTGTGATTTCTTCAAGGAAGAAATACAATACCTTGGACATGTTATTTCTATCGAAGGAATTGTAGTTAACCCAGAGAAAATCAGAATGATTATGGAATGGAAGATACCCCAAAATGTGGCAGACATCAGATCCTTTGTGGGTTTGGCCGATTATTATCGGCGGTTCATTGAAGGATTTTCAAAGATTTCTTTCCCAATTGCTTCCTTACAAAGAAAGGGATAAATATTTAAATGGACAAAGGAATTTCAAGACCGTTTTGAAAAGCTAAAACTGTTATTGACCACAGCTCTAGTATTAAGGGTGGTTGATCCTAATAAAGAGTTTGAAGTTTGCATAGATGCGTGTAAAGAAGGAGTTGGGGCAATTCTGTCGCAAGAGGGAAAGGTAGTTGCCTATGAGTCATGGAAACTAAAAGATCATGAGCAACGGTACTCAACGTATTATTTGGAGCTGATAGCAGTAGTGCATTCACTCCAGGTATGGAGGCACTACTTGCTTAGAAAGAGATTTGTACTCAAAACCAATCATAGCAACTTAACCAGTTATTTTAAGCAAGCTGACCTTAATTCTCGCCAGGGAAGGTGGAATGCCTTCCTGAGTGAGCTTGACATTGATATGCAACATGTGAAGGGTAAGGAGAATAAATTATCTGATGCGCTAAGTAGAAAATTGCATGGTGTTTATGAGTTGTACTATAATCAAGTTGAGTGCAGATTTTTGGAACAAATGAAAACAAAAGCTGAGAAAGATCCTGAATACCAGTTCATGTGGCAGTAAGCAGAGGAGTTCAGAAAACAAGGAAAATTTGCTGATTACGAAATTAATAAATATGGGTTGCTAACTTTCAAGAAGAGGATGTTTGTTCCAAACAGAATGGAGCTGAAGGAACTAATTATAAATGAGCATCATCGTAGAAACTATTCTAGACATCCTGGGTATCAAAAGATGCTAACAATGATTAGGAAGAACTATTTCTGGCTAGGTAAGAGAAGAAATATTGCAGAATACCTAAAAAAGTGTTTAGAGTGCTAGCAAGTGAAAGTGGAATACCGGCACCCAGCCGCATTGATGCAGCCTATATCGGTACCTGAGTGGAAGTGGGAGGTGATATATTTAGACTTCATCACTGGTTTACCAAGGTCCAATAAGCATAATGATTCTATAATGGTGGTGGTGGATCGATTAAGCAAAGAAACACATTTTATACCAGTGCAGATAGCAGACATATTTATGTGAGTGATATTTAGACTGCATGGTATCCCAAAGACTGTCATATATGACAGGGATGTGAATTTTACTTCAGCATTCTAGAAAAAGTTAGTTACAAGATTGGGAACTCAAATTAATTTCGACACCGCCTACCATCCACAGAAGAATGGAAAAACAGAGCGAGTAAATCAGATCCTGGAGAATATGTTACATATGTATGTAATGCAACATCCAACTAGGTGGGAAGAGTATTTGCACCTAGTGCAGTTTTCATACAATAATGGATACCAGGAATCACTTAAGATGAGTCTGTTCAAAGATTTATATGGATGAAAATGCAAAACTCCTATTCATTAGAGTAGCCTAGAAACCAAGTTGATGCTTGGACCAGAAATGTTAGCTGAAATGGAGTCAGAAGTAAGAAAGATCCAAAAAATTTTGAAGGTAGCTCAAGATAGAAAAAAAGTGTATGAAGATAAAAAAAAGGACTTATCATGAGTATGAGGTGGGAGACCATGTGTACGTAAGGATAAAACCAAGGAAAATCACTTTAAGGTGGGCCTCGTGTGCTAAATTGGCTCCCAGGTTTTGTGGGCCTTTCCAAATATTAGAAAGGATAGGACCTGTGGCTTATCGATTGGCTTTGCCTAGTCATATCCCGGTGCACAACGTCTTTCATGTATCGTTATTAAAATGATACGTACACGATCTGAAGCACATAATCCACTAGCATAATATTCAGGTAGGATATGGATACAATACTTGATTGAAAATATTGAGGTTTATAAAAACATTAACTCCAATTTTGTTGATTATAGGTCGAACTGGATGACGATTTTATAGTCGAGACTCAATGTATAATCAATCGGAGATAAATCATGCTCCAGAAATGAGCCATCACCTAGGTTAAAGTGCAATGGAAGAACTTTGGCTTGCTTGAAGCCACGTGGGAGGATGAAGGATTTCTTCGAGAAGCGTAGCCTGAATTATTTACGAGAGTAGAATGAGAACAACGAGGATGGTGTTCACTTCTAGGGGGGAAGTTGTAACAGCTGTCTTATTGCTAACTGATGATTATGATATGTTGTTAAGACATTAAGAAATCTATTGTTACCTTTTTTTATATTTAAAATATATGATGAGCAGAAAATTAATCTTAATTAAATTAATTATGGAAGTGATTTCCATAAAAGAATAACAAGACTGATGGTAAAAGTAATTCAAGAACTAAGAGTTAATTGGACAGAATCAGTTAAAACAGTTAGCCACCTCTGAGGTTAAAGGCATAATCCCAGTGAGGTTTGGGGGTTATGTTCAGTAACTGAGGAAGGAGAATTTGCAGAGAAGAATTCCCGAAATGGTGTTAACTAGTGGAATACTCTGAATTTCTGAAGAATTGTCTGGATTGGAGGATTATACCAGATTGTCCCGAGGTCTGTCCAGAATTTTTTGTCAACTCACAAAGCTCATACTTGGAGCATGGGGGAGAGAAGAGGACATGATTGCCTCTCTCGAGGTAGGGAGGAACAACATCAGTCAGGAACTTGAGAAACAGATAAGTTTTCTTTACTGTTACAAAAAATCTTAGATATTGTGTATGGTATTGAAAATGTATGTGTTAAATACTGTAAATTATTATAGAACTTACTTGTAGGAAAAGATACGCATTTGAATAGGTTTCTTGACGAATCAGATAGTTAAACATATTGATGCATTGTTAAAAAAAAAGAATTGTAAGGCAAAGAACTGTTAACACAAAACCCTCGAGAAGAGAGCTCCGTGTTGGTTGTTCCCTATATCCTATTATATGGTGCAACAGTAAGTTTGAAATTAAGTGCTGGCACAGAGGTTAAATTCTGGCATAAACACAAAAAGCTCAGTATGTAATCTTGAGAGGTAATATTGTATCAAATAATAAATCTATTATAAAACTTTCATGAGAAAACCTTAGTGTCGTGAGAACACTTACCGCAGGAAGGAGGTGGAGTCTGAATTTCTGAGAACACTTACGAGGAAGGTGGCATCAAAAAATATTTTTGTGAATGTTTTTGAACCAAGTTTCGGAATTTCCAAGTGTAAAATTGTCGTTGGATGCACTGTGGATACTGCGGAACACACTATGGATACCATTGGAAGTACTATGGATACTATGGGGCACACAGTGAATACCATTGGACGAACTAAGAATATTGATTGACACATTATGAAATCTATTGAACACACACAAATTCAAATACGTAATAAAATTCAAGCAAGTGGCCCATCAATTACAATAAAGCATTTTCTAAATGGAAGAACATAGAGGAAATAAATAAAATAGATTTTTCATGGTATCTTGAAGAAAATGAAACCAATGATGGTATACATATCTATCTGTATGATTCACTTAGGTGAATCATATGAAATGATGGATATAGTAAGACACATATGTTTGGTGCTTAATAGAAACACTATTTATGTTCTTGCAAGAATGGCTAATAAACGTGAAAGGCTTAGATACCATCTATCAAATTTCAAGTATGACACAAATGAAACATCTACAAAGTTGGGTGCAAAAATCACAAGAGACATTGCAAATAACATTGTAAGTATGCTTATTTATATTTGTGTTATGGATTATTGTAAGGATCATTCAATTTTGTATAAATTATTGATAATTGACATTTTATTTCATTTCATGAGATTTCATTGAGCCTATGTAAAACTTGATTGAACTTATTTATTATATGGAGCCAAATGTTATGACTGTAATCAAGACTTTCCACACAGAAATAGAAGAAGGAAGGAGAATGAGGCAAATACCAATAGCTCATGACATTACAAAAGTTCAAAGAGGGGATCAACGAAGACTCACTAAGGTGGGTCAATCTAGTAAACCTAAACATGTTTCTTTTGAAGATGTGGAAGATGAATCTAAAAATTATGTTAGCATTAGTGAGGATGCGATTAGAATTGTTGTGAAAAAAGGAGAAAAAAAATCAAACACCAAAAATAAAAATGTCCAAAGATGTCTATCTCCTAGCTGATGATGAAGAGCTTGTTTATCAAAAAAAGGATATGTTAATTAGTAAGAAGAAGAAATCAAATGTAGGTCAACCTGTAAAATTCATGGGTAGCAATGAAGAACAATATAAAATCTCTAAAGGAAACATAGAAACCATAACACCAAGTGTCGAGTTAGAGGATGCATTATTAAAACAAAACAAAATGCAATTCGATATGAGTTGAAGAAGAATAAATTAATTTGTGGTGGCCAAACATTTGAGCTTAATTTCAGCCAATTCTATAGGTAAAATGCAGTACAATCTCAATATAAAATTAGAAAGGCACATCACCTACATGTACATAATCTGAAAACATTGTTCAGGTTCAATCCATTTGTGCATGTGGTGCACTACGTTTTTCTTGTTGATCCACATCAGGTTCCCAACAAATAGGCATTTGAAAAGACAAAATTTTTTGACAATAAATACTATGTAATTGGATGGAACCATTCGGTAGAGCCTAAAAGAAAGTTGATTGAGGAATATCCCAATAACTATCTTTTCAAAACATTGAAATTCATCATTTACACTGTTTTAACAGAAACAAAATCAAATTTATTGGCATGGGATCATAATGTAGAAAATGAGTACAGAATCAAAATGACTTTCATCCAAAGAGTCAGATTTATTCATAATCAATTAATAAAAAAATGTGTGGGGGATAAGGCAATAGTCAGTCTAACCCTTCAAAAGGAATGTTTAATGGAACAGGTTATCAAATTGGTGACAAAATCAAATAAAAAGATGGAAAAATGCATTCAAATATATTTAGAAGCATGGATAATATTTTTTAGTTTCCATTTAAAACTAAGGAGACATGGAAATTGATTGATGATATTTTTGAGCGGTGGGAGAATATTTCCATAAAAAAAACAAAAGGTTAAAAAGTGTAGACTCATAATGTGTACCAATATTAAGACATGCCATGAAATGAACCAACTTCCAGAGGATATAACTATCAAACCCTGGATAAAAACTCAAGGAGTGAATGATGATAAACTAGTCAAATCAGTACTATCCCATGTGAAGTCGGGTAAATTATCAATTGACAAAATGTGCGCAAAATATCAAAAGTAAGTTTGTTGATTTATTTGTACTTTTCCTTTGATTATTATTTCATTTTAAATAAAAGATATTTTTATTGGAAAAATTTGTTATACATCTCACTATATTAACAATTTTAAATTTATTTATGCGGTGAGAATATTTATATGAATATACAAGAACATATGGTTAAAATTTTGAATGAAGACTGTTGGGATGATGTTGTGTGCACCTACCAAGAATAAAGCTCTACAACAACAATTGAAGTTTTTATATATTGCATGCAATAAGGTATATAAACAGACCTTGTTGGACATTGGGTTCAACGATCCCCGTGTGTTTCGCGACAAGGACTAACCATTGAACCATTGTTGGTACTATTTTATTGCTATCCTTTTCTTCTAAAAATCCATCATTTATCTATCATTTTCCTCCATAAACTTCCCATAAGTCCATTGAAATTGATTAATGAAGCATTATAATTGTTATTTTGCATTAAATTTAATTTATGGGTTTTTATGTTAAAAATTGGAATTTTTCAACAAAATTACGGGATGTAATGACTTCCTGTAATCAGTTTACGTTGTGACATGTGGCATGGCAGGAAAATCGAAATAGAAGGCATGGACGTGATCTAGGATGTACATACATGGTGGAAAATCTATTTAGCATCGAATTTGGAGTTCCTGAATATATGGTCAATGACGGTCAAACTCAGCCTCTTCAGTAGAAAAATCAGAAGCCATAATGATGTACTTGATCTTTTGCTTAAAATTAGGAACTCTAAACTGATTCGAACTATGTTGGAATCAGTTAGGATGAAGGAGGAACGAATATAGCCTTCTAGTTGTAAATTTTAATAAATAGGAGGATTTTGATTAGAGATTGGATGCTAGTGAAAACGTTGAAGAAAGCAGACTTAAGACTGAAAAGCATTTTCCAGCACTCTGTTTTGAATGTAATCCATTTCCAGAATTTAATGAAAGGTAGAATTTCATCAATTACAGTGTTTACAAGTTAAAGGTTTGTCATTTGAAGTTATCAAAGTGTGCCATCAGAGCGTGGAAGGGCCCTACGTGAGGATCGGTACACTTTCTTTTATGTTTTATGTTTCATAGAATTTAATATTCAGATCTGAACAACGTTTTATTTCATTTCATTGTTTGTAAGTTCATTAATTTAATTAGAAGCTCTTGTGATTATTATTTTATGATTCATAGTAGTAGCTTGAAGATTCAATTGCAAAATTATTGAACGAGTCCTTGTAAAAGGTTTAATTGAGCATTGAATTTCAAAATATCTCTATGAACTCTGTTTTTCTATGAATTTGATTTCTAGAATGTTTAGTGTGTTATCTTGAAGGAGTTTTTGTGAAACATATCCTTGTAAGAGGATTGAAAAGCTCAGACTAGTAACACTCTGTTTTTTTAGATCAGTAGATTAAATTTGATAATATAAGTGTTTAAATTGTGAAAAGGAAACATATTTTAATCTCTTGTAAAGGAGTACTGGAGCCTGTCACAATTAGACATTTTAGACAAATAGAACATATCCTTTTAGGTCTATAAATATTAGACGTGCCTCTAAGACTACCTACCTTGGTCGACATTAAATTGAGTCTAATCTAGAATCCTAGATTGGTCTTTACACACACCCGGGAAAGATCACATCTCTAGCGATTGTAGCAGAGACTAACGCCTATGGGTTTTGGTCTAGCGATAATTGTGATTCCAATAAGTGGTATCAGAGTGACAAGTCTCGAGTTTGAAACTCACCCGGCTCGTGTTGGGGGGGATATTGTTGTACATTGGGTTCAACGCTCCCCATGTGTTTCGCGACATGGACTGACTGCCTCTCGTGAATCCTAACTCTTGCAATTGTAGTGAAGACTAACACCTACGGGTTTTGGTCTAATGGTAATCGTGATTCCAACAGACCTCCCCTTATTGTGTCACATGTGGAGTATTTATGCATGGTATTTTCCCTCCACGTGTTATGAAAACAACCAAAATTTCTATCACATCCACCTGAAGGTGTTCATAAGTGAATGGATTAGATTTTTTGTAGAGATAAAATTTCATAGGAGACCGAGTGGCATTATCAGCGAGATTCACTACCCACCCAATATTCTTTTCTATTCAAATTTTCTTTTTTCTTTGATTTTCTTGTTGTATTGATATAGGGTTTCACGTTATAGCTAAGTTCATTGATTAATGAAGGTTCTCAAATTTCAACTTCCACACAGGAAAATTTTCAAGTAATGAGCAAAAATTAATCTTCACTTTTCACTTAGCATTTGGTCAATTACTTGTATGACTAAGGGTTTCATTTTAGCAATATTACCTTAATTCCGGTCTTTTGTTTTTCAGAATAACTATCCTTTTCTTAGGTTCCTAACGTACCTTTCTAATATCACCCTTATAATTATCGATTGTATAGGTACTAAAGGTATTTTATATTATGCAACTAGTTATCAAGGCATCCACCGTTTCTTCAAGTTAAATGCTTCTGACATAGTGTTTATATATATATTTATCTATCGTGTATATTGTTTTACTATTTTTTTGAGGGCTTTTGTTTTTATTAATAGTCTTTTTTTTCTTTCTACAAGAGTTTCCTTTGAGAAAATTACATTAACTATTTATTTTCTCTAGCGAATTTAGGTTTTTAAAGAGTTATTGTAGAGTCGTATAATTACCTCAACATAGTCTTTCATAGTTCTACACAGGGTTATCATCCAATATGGGCTTTTATAATTATAATATTTATAATTACACTACCCTCATGGATACAACATGAACATATTTGGTAATCATTATATATATATATGTGTGTGTGTGTGTGTGTGTGTGTGTGTGTATATTACCTTTCATTTTTATTTATGACTCCCTTAGGTTTTTTAATCCAATTTTTAGCCCCAGGGATTTCTTCTCAGGGTTTCAGTCTAGGGCGTAACCTAAGGTTTTCCACACAAAAAATTTATAGGTTCCTCTAGTGACATTCCTTTCTAAATTATTCTAATTATTATAGGAAATTTTTCTTAGCATGCATACATATAACCACTGCTAGGCTTATTACCTCATCATTCCATTTTTTATCTTTATTACCCAATTACTTAGTATTTGTTTTTTTTAAATCTCAATATGATGTTTCTCTCATTTAAAACCATTAATGGTTTTGGTGTCTTATCACACATATATTTTTTTTTTTTTATTGATAGGGTCACTCACATAGGTTTCATTTCGTCTCATAATGTTGGTTCATGAAATTGATGAGAAATTCATTAAATGGTTTCTATCCTAAGTCTAAAACACTCTATTAGTCATGTCATCTCAGTCATATCTATCAAGCTCCACCTTAGGCTCACATGAATTGCTTCAAATTGAGGTAATGGCCAGCTGTTTGATTTTTCCCAATTCCATAGTGAATATAATGGCAAACAGGCAGATTTCGCTACAGAATCACCTGACCATTTCGTAGTGAAACTTCCATTTTTATAACTGAATACATTGAAGAATCATGTTTTTCTACACTAAAAAGGAGTATGATGAGCTGTCATTTTTATAGTGGTTTAGGATAAAGGTTAGGTCATGTAATCAGTTATTACAATCATCCAAGCATGCAAAATCGTAAGTACCATCCAGCATTACCTTTCACTGCCCCATTTGTTATCATTATCTCCACATTTGAATTTCATTTTTTAAACCTAAATCCAAAGAACCTCTCTGTCATATTCCCTTTCAGCTTTACATGTAGCCACCAATTATCATCTTTGAAGAGTCTAGTCCTACAACAATCAAACTTTTTGTTCAGTATTTTTCATTGCAGGTGTCATAGTTCAAGAAGGGAGAATGGTTATAAAAGAAGATGGCTATGAATAAGAGAATAAAAAAAGGTGACTCTTGTGTAGGATATGAGCTTATGGACCTAAAATTGGTCATGGATGACCTTAGTGTTGCATAGGACTTCATCAAAGCTGGTTGCATGAGTTTTTACAAGAAGATACAAAGGGATTTCTCTATTTTTTTATTGTTTGAGCAATGAAATTCAAGAGACATTTCTAGGAAAACAGAGGATAATTATACAAAACCAATAGAGGTTATTTTCAAAACCGTATCAGATAACATTAACCTCTTTCACTTTTCTTACAGGTGCTACAAATTTGGATATTGAGAGATTTCTTCGGGCTCTATTTTTAGAATGTGCTTTTTCCTGTTAGAGACATGTAATTCAAATGTAGTTCCCAGACACGTGGAGATGTTTTTAAAAAAAAAAAAAGATTTTTTTCTTCAGAACGAACATATTTACAAAAAACTCCAATTTTGCAACAACTATCAAGGATTCGAAGATATGAGATCATTTCTGAGCCCTATGTTTTAGAAAACACAACTTCAATTTTATTTGTAGATGAACTTGTTGAAGATGAAAATGTTTCTTCTTGAGGAGGGTAAGAAGTATTTTGAACCATTTTTTCCTTTCGATGCCTCATATTAGCATATTATACAGCATAGAAACATTTTGAAGAAGGAAAGCACAATTTTCAATTTTTTTTCCAATTTGGCCATTTCGTAGCGAATCTCGGGCTTGAAGCCTATATTTTGCTATGAAATCATTGCAGGTAAATTTTTGCTTAAAATAAAAGCTATGGTAAAAATAAAAGTGGGAAAAAAAAATTATTTAACCCATTAGCCCCAAGGAAGACCCTCCAATATTCATAAAGGTCAAAGGCTATGAAAAAGCTGGATTTTGGAGTTTGCTACGAAATTTTTTGTAAATGATTGTTTTAGCAGTCAACTTCAAGGTTAATTTCTGACTAAATGGAAAAGGATTTTGGAAATATGAAAGATTTTTTTCTTCAGCATATGCCCATCTACAAAAAACAATATCATTTTTTTCAAAGCCAACAAGGTTTGGAAATTATGAACTAACCTTTGAAGCCTATTTTTCAAGATTTTCACTAACCAGATTTATGAAAAAAAATGTAAAATTCGACTTGGAGGAGGTCCACCTCAGCATCCACATGGCATAATGACACATCAACACTCCACTACACTCAACAAGTCAGTTTTTGTAGTTGATAAGGGTTATTAAATGGATTTGTTGAATTATTTAATGAAAGAAGAGTCATTTTTGTATTCAAACTCTGCAAAACAGAAATATCCCTAGGAAGTCTCCAAGTGATGTAATCCTATTTGAAATAGGTCTTTGAGGTGGGAATTTGAATCTATCAAGGTGTAAAGTGATTTGTATGACTCCTCAATCTATAAATAAGATTTTTAGAGTTAGAAAAGGTTGATTGATGTCATGCTACAAACTACTTTTGTAATATTTTTTACTGAGTAATATACAATTGCAGAAAGCTTCTCTCAGGCCTGAGGTTCATCATGTGCTCTCATAAATTTTTGTCTCATCTATCTGTTTGATGTATATTCATTTTTATTTATGTGTAATCACTTGGAATTCATTTTTAAACATGCTCCAACTTCCTGTGTTCATATGGTTTATTGTTCTAGTTATGTTTTGATGAGAGTGCACACATGCCTCAGCTTCCATATTAAATGTTTTTATATGTAATTGAGTTTCACGTTGACTCCATGCCCAATTTTAATTATTAGTTTGCATCCTTAACCAGCATAAAAAACATTCAAAACACACTCAACAGTTAGCCATATTTGTTTCCAATCATTTTCTATTGAATATCATACATTTCCTTGAGAGAGCCCTCTCAGGTTGGAAAGGATAAGTTCCAACTAAAAGAGGTTTCAAAGAGTTACTCTAGGTTGACTAGTGGAGCAGCCCATCTAGAACAAATTTAGAGAGAACATTTTGGTGCATCTGTCGGGAGTTGAAGACATATTTCCTGAAGTTTTTTCTCAAATAGTGAAGATGAAATCTTGAAGGTAGTAGGAGCTCAGAAGCTTATGAGGCTACATTTCTACCTTGGTGACTACATTTTTGAAGAATTCAAAAATTCATAGCTTCATCGTGACTCCACTACTTGAATATCAGTATCTTGATGAAGTTACAAGATGAGTTATATTGCAAGAAATAATTTCAGGTATGATCCTATGAGTTGGTCGCACATCCTTGGTTTTCCAAATGCTATGCCAAAAGTTAATTGGTTTACTTATCTTCCCATATTTAAAAATGACAAAAAAGTTAATTCTTCTCTTCACTTGGTTATTTTCCATATGCATGTGCATAAGTTTTGAGTTGAGTTTCCTAAGGATTTTCTCATGAAAATTTTTATGGCCACCCTAGAGGATGAAACTAGAATATGGTATGAAGGGTTGCAACCAAGAACCTTGTTATCTCTAAGAGATTCCCATAAGACTTTCTGAGAACATTATGAGAAAACTCATTCTTATTTATCATTGTTACAAGACTGTTGTGACTTTTGTGAGGTTTTCATTCCATATATTACAATTCTTGGTGATAATGGAGAGTGCGTAGATGAAGATATGTTAGAGGCACTTCATGATTTCTCTTCTCATGTTATTTTGCATGATAATCAAGAAGGTTTCCAATAAGAAGAATTGTTTTTTCTTGAAGATAAAATAGATCAACAATTTGAAATTCAAGTCATATCACATGAAATTTATGAGGATTTGTAGCCTTTTCAATCTATATGTAGTCAAAGGTATGAGCCAAATCATTCAAATTTTTCTTCAGCCCATTCCTTTTTCAAAATTTTATGACAAGGAGAAACTCCTCAAGATCAATTTGTTGAAAATACATGCATGAAAATTCTGAAAAGTAAAGTAACATGTGATAAAAGTTCACTTTTGGGTAAACTTGAGCTAAATGAAGAGCTGAATATACATGTTTTACCTATTCATTTTGGGAATCATAAAAATGATATGGATGATATGCATAAAGTTGTTGGTATAGAAGTTGTTAGTAGCTCAGAATCAAGATGACAATCCTCAAGCAAAACTACCAAAGATGATATCTGATTTGTTTGATAAGAAAAAGAGTAGTTTTGATACACATAATATGGATTTCATGTCTGAAGATGTTCAAGGATGCATAGACAGTTTTGCTGATTTACAAAAAAGGGAAGAAAAATTAATTGTTGTCTTATAATTTGATGATGTTCTTGGAATTGAAAACATAGGACAAAAGAAGCCATCAATTATGAATGAATTCAACTCTCACGGTTTTACTCATCAACAAAAGGTGTTTTTTCATGCATTCCGAGATCCAATGGTAAGTCTGTTGCAGTCATCAGCCAAGACAAATTTTGTATTTATTATGGAGCAAGGATTCAATTTTCATTCTGAGTTGCAAGGAGTTCAGGTGTCAGATCAAGTCATTGACTGGCTTTATTGGAAGTTTCGTGTCACTTGAATTGAACATGAATATTGTGGTTGTTAGGGTAAGTATGTGTGTGTGTGAATAAGCTCATGTATTATGAGCATCTTTTTAGCATGTACAAATTTAGTCTTTGGCTTGGATTTCAGTTTTCAACAAGCTTGAGCCCGAGGAGAAGGACATAAAAGCTAGGTGAAGTCTTCATCAATTTCAGAAAATTTCAGTTTTTGAAGGAAGGCACTAGAACTACAAGTTCTTTGTTGTGCCACAGGGGCACACCATCCCCATTCGAGCCACTCTTATCACACGTAAATTTTTTTATTTTGATTGATAGGGTCACTCACATAGGTTTCATTTTGTCTCACAAGATTGGTTCATGAAATTCATGAAAAATCATGAAATGGTCTTTATCCTAGGTCTAAAACACTCTATTAGTCATGTGATCCTAGTCATATCTATGAAGTTCCACCTTAGGTTCACATGGATTTTTTGAAATTGAGGTAATGGCAACTTGTCTGATTTTTCCCAATTATGCAGTGAATATAACTGCAAACAGGAAGATTTCGCTATGGAATCACCTAACCATTTCACAGCGAATCTACCAGTTTTATACTGAATACACTGTGGAATCATGTTTTTATACACCAAAATAGAGGATGATGAGCTTCTAGTTTTCTATTAGTTTAGGATATAGGTGAGGTCATGTAATCGGTTATTACAATCATCCAAGCATGCAAAATTGTAATTACCATCCATCATTGCCTTTCACCCCTCCCATTTGTCATCATTCTCTCCACATTCAAATTTATTTTTTTAAACCTATATCCAAAGCACCTCTCTATCATCTTCCCTTCGATATTTTCATGCAACCACTAATTATCATCTTTGAAGAGTCTACTCCCAGATCAATCGTCTTGTTGTTTAGTCTTTTTCCTTGCAGGTGTCATAGTTCAAGAAGGCAAAATGGCTATAAAAGAAGGTGGCTATGAAGAAGAGAACAAAAAAAGGAGAATCCTATGTAGGATATGAACTTATGGACCTCAAATTGGTCATGGAAGACCTTAGTGTTGCATATTAATTCATCAAAGCTGGTTGCAGGAGTTTTTACAAGAAGATACAAAGGGATTGCTTTGTTTTTTGACTGTTTGATAAATCAAATTAAAGAGAATTTTTTGGGAAAATAGAGGAGAATTATAAAAAACTGAGAGAGGTTATTTACAATAACATGTCAAAGAACATTAACCGTTTTCATGTTTATCACACATGCTACAAATTGGGTGATTCAAAGATGTATTTGGGCTTTATTTTTAGAATGTGTTTTTTCCTGTTTTAGACAGGTTTTTCAAATGTCGTTCTCGGACACCTGGAAATATTTTTCAAAAACCCAAGAGATTCTTTTCTTCAGAATGAATAGAATTACAAAAACCTCCTCCCATTTTGTAACATAAATCAAGGATCCAGAGATATGAGATCATTCTGAGCCCTAATTTTCAGAAAAGACAACTTCATTTTTATTTGCAGATGAACTTGTCGAAGATAAAAATGTTGCTTCTTGAGGAGGGTAAGAAGTATTTTGAACCAATTTTTCCTTATCATGCTTCACATTATCATATTACAAAGCCATAGAAATTTTTTTAAGAAGGTGTTAGTGTCAGAATATGGATTCTCCCATCAGTGATCAAAATCACTCTTTTCATATACATTTTAGGTGTCCCACTCAGAATTTTATCATTCCATTAGGTCATGTAAAACATTTATTCACTGATGATAGCCCTAGTCATAAAATCTCACTCTTCGTTATAAATTGAAATTTTTTGGCTCACCTTCATGTCTTGTTGAGCATAAAAACACTTTTGAAAATCTCATTTCACTATGTCTTATGTCATTCAAAGTCAACCATCAAGCCAGGTCATTCAAGGTCCCATTAGGTCATTATGTTTCATTGTTCAATGTCCAAAAATGCACCATTTCATCTCAATAAGGTGAGAAAAAGATGTGAGAGTGAATCAATCAACATTTCATTATCATCTGTAGTGGATTATCAGCATGTAAATATGATATTTTTAAAACTGTAATTATGGTTTCAAGTATGATTTTCATACTCAAGTGTAATTTTATTCAAAAATAGATTTTTAATTTATTTCATTTTTTATGTAATTTTCTGCTTTCTATATGTAACAAGTTACTCTCCAAAAGCTTCCAACTCCAACTTCATATGCCAAACTGAAGACCCGCCAAACTTAAGACCACAAAATCAAAGTGAAAAGTTCCAAACTTTAGCAACTTCATCTGCTATGAAGAAAAGTCAAAGGGGGGGGAAAAGGATATTGACATGTTTTCAAAAGGCGAAAAAACATATCAAAGGCTGGGTTTTGATTTAGATCAAAATTCACTCAAGTATTAAATATTATTAGACATCCAATTTTAAATTCATTTTTCCTCTATTCTATCAAGCAAACACTTTGAAGGAAGCGATTTTTCGATTTTCTAGGCAAAATAGGAGAAAAAATTAAAGGCGTTGCACATATCTTGAAGCCTTTACACGGATCTTGAAGGCATTGCGCATATCCTTAAGAGCGTGCACACAACCTTTAAAGGATATTCTCAAAGCATTGAACAGATGCCACATATGTTTGATAAGCCCAAATTGTTGCAAAATTTGCCCAAATCACATCTAGAGATACAACAGTGATCTATATTCTCTAGCAAGTAAGTAAAGATCAAAATCCATCATCTCTCTCCTCCTTGATTTATTGGTTGATGTTATATAATTTTCTTGTAGAATTTGGTGTAAACACACTCAAATCCCTAGTTTTCCTAGTAACATTCCCAAGTCCTAAAACCCATATCCCTTACACTCTCATACACTTTCCACATTGCAAATATTCTTTCCCAAAACCCTTTGTTATTACAATCCTGTCCCTAAGATTTTAAATCCTAAAACCTAAGCCACGTGCTCCCTTACCTAGGCTCCCAATTCCTAAAACCCTAAGCCCTAGGTGCCCCTTTTATCGAGGCTCCCAATTCCTAATTCCCCATCCCAATTCCCATCACAATATCACTCAATTTCCCTTTCCCCATTTCCTATCCCCAAAAGTCCCCTTCCACATTATCATATACTTCCCTAGGGTTTTGGACATAAAAATGCCATGGCAGCAGAAGAAGAGCATAATATACCATATAGTGAGGAAGAGGAAACAAAGGCTACAAGGCCACATAAATGGGGCAGGATAATCAGACTTGAACCTACCAACACAAGGGAACTTTTGGCTTCTCCAATGACAGTAACATGTTTCAAATATGTTGGTTGTTATGATTTTTGTGAAGAAATTCAGAGGGTTCAGCACCATCACATGTTGACCAAGCTCTTCATATCCAACCTCCACGACAACCAAGTCACTTTAGTTGGAGTCACATTTACTATCTCAACTGCCATTATTTCAGCTGCCACTGGGATCCAGAATGTTGGGGAGAAGTGGTTCAAAAAGAGTGATTTGGAGGAAAACTACTTTGAACCCTTTCTGAAAACACGATATAAGAATGAGAAAAAGATCTTTTTTCCTTTTTCTCACCTCCTAGATAGATATGCCCCAATGATGAAGATAATCATGAAATACTTTTAATGTGAAGGAATATTTTCAAGGCTCTATTCCTATCACATCCGAATCTTAATGCATTTCACTAGGGTAAAGATGCTGAACATACCCTACTACCTTTTCCGAATCATAGATAAGATGGCATTCATTGTCCAAAAAAGGGAATATGAACATAAAATGAAAATTCCTTTCCATCATTCCTTAATTAAAATAATAGTCCTCCACCATCTTAATCAACTAAACATTGCATTGAGTACCTTCATAGCCAGTGATATTTTCAATGATCCATCCACTCACCATACACAAAATGTCCCTTAATCATCCTAGCCATCCACTTATATCCCTCCATCTCAGCCCATAGCACATTCATAATCATCAGATGAGTCCCCTTCACCTCCTTCATCTCCATCTCATCATGACATTGGGTCAACTAACATCATGGAGGATATTGAACCTAATTGGTTAGTATGGTTGAGGTTGAACCATTGCTAAAGACTTACCAGAGAGGCTTCAAGCATGTTTTTTCTCCACATATAATGGAAGGGGCCATGCATTCTACATCAACAAATCAGGTGGACAAAGGAAAAGAGAAGGTCTTTGAGCCAGTCATTCATGATGAGGAGGACACTCATGAAACTGAGCAGGAATTTCAGCTTGTTGACCTAGATGAGGATGAACATGAAAAAATAACTAATGCAGTCGTCAAAGGAAAGGATGGCAAGATTAGTGAGCTCCAGACTAATCTTGACAGGGCTAGATATGTTATACACTTCCTTGAGAAAGAAAATGAGCAATTGAAGACTAAACATGTCATTGATGAGGTCAAGTATGTCACTGCTCAAAGGGAGGCAGCAAAGGCAAAATCCATGCTAGATGAAACACTTGAGAAGTATGGATTTATTGATGATGAAGAGGAACAAGTACCAAGACACATACCTAGAACTAGAGGGATGAAAATAGGCTCTAGCTCTAGAGAGGCAAAGGGAGGCTGAGCTTGCTAATCAACTAACCCTAAATGAGAAGCTTTCAATAGTGATCAATGAGAACATGGAGCCATGGCTTGATAGAGCCAATCAAAACTTGGAGAAGCTACTAGAAAAGGCTAACAAATACAATGACTTATTGAGGAATAAAGTCAAACACCATGCACCAAAGGAGAAAATTGCATTGGCCAAACTTAAAAGTGCCAATGCAAAAATTGAATATGTGACCATTGAGGAGAAGAATAAATTGGACATTCTTGCTGAGGCTTCCCTCCAAGCATAGACACATCATCATAAGCTATTATAAAAATTTTGAGGCATTTTTAAACCTTTTTTCAAATTCTAAGTTTGACTTTGTTTTTTCTGAACAAGGAAATATTAGAAAATTTGTCATATGCGCAGCACTCTAGGCTCTGCACAAATGATAGGGACTTTTTTTGGGCAAACGGTCACCACCATTGGGTCCAGTATGATGAATGCATGCACCATGTACATTTTCTAAGGATTTTTAGGCAAACTGGTTAGTCAAAAGGGCAAAACACCACCAAAAAATCATGTTTCTGCCCATATTTTTGCCTAGGCATTGTGCACGGAGCAATCTTCAGAGATTTCAATTTTGAAAGGTCAAATCAAGATCATTTTGAGAGATAGAGGCATATTCTGAAACAGGACTTGAAAATATTTCCAACAAGCCATACTAGGCCTGATTTTGACACCTATAGCTCAGTCAAAAATTGCCTTGAACATGGAGGGCACACAACCTTAAGGCGCTCTGCATATGAAAAGTAAATGGCGCATAAGTATGATTGTTGATATTTTTGGTTTTTCATAGTAAATTTTGATTTTATCTCAAAAAATAATCTTTCTATTAATGTAATTCATCATGGTAAATGTAATTATGTCAAGGATGAGTTACCTAGGGGTAGATTCATTATGTAAAGTTTACCTTTAGTCAAAATGAATCAGTATGAATGTAAAGAGGAGTGAGTCACTTGGACCATCCTACACTTCAGCTTTCAGTTCAAAAACTAGTGGATCTCTTCCTCACCTCATGGATTCAACCCTTGAGGATGAGTGAAGCTTTTTTTATTCTATTTCGCCCATTTCTTCACAATAATAAATGGTTGGAATCAGTTTGTATGTTTTCTTATTGATCAAGGAACTATTGTACTCGGTTTGGCTAGCTAAAAAAGAGGACTTGCAGTTATTTTTTTGAATACTTGTGGTATGATGTTTATAATTATTTTTTCTTCAGTATCATATGTTAGAATTTGTTGTATTCATTTTCATTACATCTCTAAGTTATGATCTCTTTCAAGTTATATAGGCAGAACACATGCATGCTCATGCTCTGTTTTGGGAAATTGATCATAGATTGTCCATTTTCCTATGTTTAGGAAGAATAAATCTTCTATGCTCTTCCTAGATTCTCATCAGTCTCAAAATCATTTCATCACAAACATATTTAAGTGATAAGCCTTATTCATACCTTTCCCCATTGATCCCTGCAACCCTATCTCATTTTCCCTGACCTAGTTTCTTCATCGAGTGATAACCCAACCAAACCAAATCAAAACAACTTGTGCACTCATTATCTAGCCTAAAACCCTAAAATCCTATATCCCTCTCGGATTTGACCTTTTGGAGAGAGCCCTCTCCGAATTGGTAGGGCTAGCTACCAAGCCAAATGTTTGGTCTACGGTTACCTCTGTTGGGATTCCTTCTTTAGCCTTGGGAATATGGCAGAGTGCTAACATTCTAGTGTTGTTTCTGAGGAGAAAAAAAAAAAATTTCCCTCGGTGAATGAAAAATATTTATGGAAAAATTATCCTTTTGATGATAAGATCGAGTTTCATAAGGTTTATTTCATAATCACAGTGCTGCATAGCATATCTGGCTTCTACAAGATATACCAGAGTGAATCAAGACCCTAATCCAGTCAATCCGGTTGATGATCCAGAGAATTTATTTCAAAGACATTGATATGAAACTACACACATTCAATTTGGACAAGTTCCATTGGTAAGATCAATTTCTCTACCTACTAAGTTACTTTCTCTAGAAGATATACCTTATGACCTAAAGTTTGAATTGTATTTATTTAATTCCAAATCTGGAACTTCTTTGTCCGATATAGTATTTGATCCTCTAAGATTATCTAAGGTAAAATATTTGTCTGAATTGGGCTTGAATCCTTTGAAAGACTGGTTTTTTGAAGAAATTAAACCCAAATCTGACCTTGAAATTAAGGAGTGGATCCAATTTTATCATCCAAACGAAGTTTTTGTTTCATATGAACCTCAAACTCAATCAATTATAGTATATTCATATACACCTTCGACTTCATAATACATACCTGCCACTTTAGTACCAACAACTTCAGCTCCTGTACCTATTCAACCCATCCCTCCTGTTGTCAATCCGGTATTCCATTCAGCAGGAATTATGGCAAGATTTTCCCCACTCATCTTACCAGCCCAATTGCATGACTTACGTCAAGGATATGGTCAGAGACTTCCCCTCTTCGATAAAAACTCTAAAATCACTAATCGTCAGCACATGGCTAAAATCACAACCTTCATAGATCTTGAGGAGTTAGATGCAGATGATGCAGAGATGTGAATCATCGCAAAAAGTTTTTCTGGTGAATTTAAAGTTTGGTTCCGTTCCCTAGCAGCTAATTCTATTAGGACCCCCGATGAACTAACTGATGCTTTCTTAGCCAGGTGGAATAAGAAGAAAAACCCTTTATAAATCCTTGCTGAGTATGACTCCCTAAAGCGCAATCCTAATGAATCAGTGCCTGATTATAATTCCCGATACCTCAGAACCTATAACTCCATCCCAAATGAAATGAAATCACCTCCTTGTTTGGCCCTTCTACGTAATCCCGATCCTTTTCACTCAGATATGGCCTACTCATTGAGAGAAATAAATCCCACTACTCTAGAAGAGATGTTCCAAAATTCAATGAGTGTTGAGGGCAACCTCTTGATTAAAAAGTCAAAATTCAAAACTGAACGCAAAGTGACCATTAAAGAGGAACCTTCCACCTCATTTGATACTAAATTTGATGCTTTTCTAAGGACCATGGAAAATATGGTCGATAAAATGTTTATTTCAGATAGAAAAACAGAGCCACAAATTAGAAATCTGAACTTTCGAGGCCAGCAGCAGCAGCCTCAGTTTCAGAAAAAGTAGAGAGAGAAAAGAGCCCCCAAAACACAGCAACAACAGAAAATTAGGACACCACTAAAACAAAAATATGCTCAGAGTGATGAAGAGGAAGAACCCATAGTAGAGGAGAACCTTCTTTTCACAGCTGATGGTCAACCTATCTTTCTGACCAAGGATGAAGAATATGTGGAAAAAAAATTTCACCTAGTGATAAATACTTCATATTGGAAAATTATCATGAGTTATAAGTAGAATATGATGATTATCAGAGATGATACCTGAATGCATTGACTTCCTAGCAAAGGGAGTAATCCTTGATGACCCATGATGTTCCAATCAATCCACCTCTGAAGAAGACAGTTCAGTAGAAAGAAGTACCACAGAAGCAAGTTTCTCAAGTCAATCAAAATAAGGGTAAAGAGATTACAACTCCAAATTAGAAAAGAAGAAATCAACCTTCTACAAGTGCACCTGTCAAAGAAAGAGACACACACAACAATTTGTCACCGTCCCTACAATCCCCATCCTTCACATTGGAGGGCTCATTCCGTGACCTGTGGACAGAGTTAAGGATTGAAAATACTTTCATTGCATCCCTTTGAAGATGAGCTTTAATTTCCCTAAAGACATCTCCTTGCAAAAAACCTAAAAATAGGTATTTTTCCATTGGCGCGGTTCCATAGTTCAGCCCTCGCGCCAAGAGGGAAATCCTCCAAAGAGGGTGCGCCAATTGGCGCTCTGTCATAGAGCCGTACCTGCGCCAACCATATTAAGAGGTGTTTTAAAAAAATAAAAGGCGGAAGTTTCATCCTAACAATTACTGGGCTGATTTCTATCTTGAGTTGGGAGGTTTGGCTACGGATTTCCATGGAGATGAAGTGGTTTGCCACCTCTCATGGAAGCTTCCTTGATGATAGGGCCAATCCCATAATTATAGGGATCCCAACTCCCCTTCCTCCTTCTATAAAAGCTTTCCCATTTCCATTTGCAAGCTAGTTCCAAAGAGTGGCAGAATTTCTAAGTTCCCAAGAGCTTTCATGCTGCAAAAGCCTTCTTGATTCCCTAAGGCCAAATCCAAGCAAGGAGACTATTTCCAAGTATCCGGAGAGAGAGGCTTGTCCCATCCCTGACAGGCTTTATCGAGACATGTTGTGCTGATGACCCGCTAAAGGAGAGTGCTGCGTCGAAGCTATGGTTGTATTCTTCTTTTGACTCTTTAATGATAAGCGACTATTGGTTATGGTTCCACTCTTGTTCTTGATTATGTTCATAAGTTATGTCCTCTTCGACTGACATATAGTTGTATATACTGGATTTTATGCTTGCGTTTTTGTTGTTTCTTGCATGTGCAGGTGTCCGACCATGGAGATCGTGAGGATTGTGATCTGCCAGGGCAAAGAAACGGGAGCACCACCTCTTCTAAAAACAACAGCGTTGGATTCCAGGTAAGCCTTCCTTGCAAGTTGGTTTATTTACGATTAGGAACCTGCACTGTAGCGTGTTTGATTGTTGCTAGACCCGATCCGGGGAGAGAGGCTTGTCCCATCCTTGACAGGCTTTATCGAGACATGTTCTGCTGACGACCCGCCAAAGGAGAATTCGGCGTCGAAGCTTTGGTTGTATTCTTCTTTTTGACTCATTAATATTAAGCGACTATTGGTTATGGTTCCACTCTTGTTCTTGATCATGTTCATGAGTTATGTCCTCTTCGACTGACATATAGTTGTATATACTAGATTTTATGCTTGTGTTTGTGTTGTTTCTTGCATGTGCAGGTGTCCGATCACGGAGATCGTGAGGATTGTGATCTGCCAGGGCAAAGGAACGGGAGCACCACCTCTTCTACAAACGACAGCGTTGGATTCCAGGTAAGCCTTCCTCGCAAGTCGGTTTATTTACAATTAGGAACCTGCACTGTAGCGTGTTTGATTATTGCTAGACCCGATCTGGGCTAGTAGGGATCGCCTCTGTCCGCAGAGGGGATTTACCTCCTCAACAATTTGGTGACTCCGATGGGGATAATGGGCTGGAGTCGACAGGAAGTGATCTTGATCGAAGGTGGGCCATAGTGTTTCCCACATCATCGACACAAGACAGAGAAACATAATGTTTTTGTGAATCATGATCAGATGAGAATCAGAGGGAGGTTGATATTTGCAGAGGTCAACGTCTCTTGAACATATGAACGACACGACAGTGGACTTGGCAGTATTTGACATTAAAAGATCATAGGTCATAGTGACGAGGCAAAGAGAAGATGAGAGGTCAAAAGGGATATCTAATCTAGAGACTCCTCCCGGTACCTGGAGCCCGTATGCCTCAATGGTGCAAAGTTCTTCGCATTCGACGCGAGGTTTTCATCATTGGCCTCTGATCGAGTGATTCTACAGGTGTTCGACATCAGCTCATTGATTCACATGCCGTAGATTGTAACTGTAGTACCTTGAGGACCATTGGCATTAATGGTGGTACCTCTCGCGTCTGTTAACAACTTTCATCATTGGTTGGTAATCAGACGATGTTCTTGCATGTTCGACTTCAGCTCACATATTCGCATGCTTGAACTTGTACTTTGTTCGGGTCGAGATGGAGCGCAAGACCCTGGATTGTGTCTGTTGTAATCTAGGCTACGATATTGTGGATTGTTATGATTATTTACATGACTCACTGATTGGATGGCTGCGACCATACCTGAGTCTATTTATCGATCCTCACTGGATGGCTGCGTCCATGCCTTGGATCTAGATTATTGTACACTCTGTTATGGATGGCTGTGCCCATACCACGCATATATATCATGTATTTGAGACATCAGTTGTACTTCGCTCTGCAGGTTTTCCGATGGCGGTGTTTTCGGTCGGCATGTTCTCGTAAAGCATTTCACCCCTCTCTCTCTCTTTCGGGCCTCATGCTTTAGGGGGCATCTGTTACACAGCAATTTGTCACCGTCCCTACAATCCCCATCCCGCACATTGGAGGGTTCATTCCGTGACCTGTGGGCAGAGTTAAGGCTTGAAAATACTTTCATTGCATCCCTCTGAAGATGAGCTTTAATTGCCCTAAAGACATCTCCCTGCAAAAAACCCTAAAAATAGCTCTTTTTCCATTGGCGCAGTTCCATAGTTCAGCCCTCGCGCCAAGAGGGAAATCCTCCAAAGAGGGCGCGCCAATTGGCGCTCTGTCATAGAGTCGTACCCGCACCAACCATATTAAGAGGTGTTTTTTAAAAATAAAAGGCAGAAGTTTCATCCTAACAAATTACTGGGTTGATTTCTATCTTGAGTTGGGAGGTTTGGCTACGGATTTCCATGGAGAGGAAGTGGTTTTCCACCTCTCATGGAAGCTTCCTTGATGATAGGGCCAATCCCATAATTATAGGGATCCCAACTCCCCTTCCTCCTTCTATAAAATCTTGCCCATTTCCATTTGCAAGCTAGTTCCAAAGGGTGGCAGAATTTCTAAGTTCCCAAGAGCTTTCATGCTGCAAAAGCCTTCTTGATTCCCTAAGGCAAAATCCAAGCAAGGAGACTATTGCCAAGTATCCGGAGAGAGAGGCTTGTCCCATCCCTGACAGGCTTTATCGAGACATGTTGTGCTGACGACCCGCTAAAGGAGAGTGCTGCGTCGAAGCTATGGTTGTATTCTTCTTTTGACTCTTTAATGATAAGCAACTATCGGTTATGGTTCCACTCTTGTTCTTGATCATGTTCATGAGTTATATCCTCTTCGACTGATATATAGTTGTATGCACTGGATTTTATGCTTGCGTTTGTGTTGTTTCTTGCATGTGCAGGTGTCCGATCACGGAGATCGTGAGGATTGTGATCTTCCAGGGCAAAGGAACGGGAGCACCACCTCTTCTACAAACGACAGCGTTGGATTCCAGGTAAGCCTTCCTCGCAAGTCGGTTTATTTACGATTAGGAACTCGCATCAGATGTTTGATTGTTATGACCCGGGTCTGGCTAGTAGGATCGTCCAGAGGGGATTTACCTCAACAAAGATATTAAGAGGAAAGAAGTTGCATCAAGAGATCATGTTGAGAAAAGGGATATTTTCATAAAAGAGCTAGAGAGAACTATACCTTTTA
>JAXQQM020072638.1:0-90096 GCA_034641835.2 Pinus albicaulis
TACTAGACCAGACATTGCACATGCAGTGGGAGTATTGAGCAGGTTTATGTCAAACCCAGGGAAGGAGCATTGGACAGTAGTGAAGCGGGTTTTCGGATATTTACGTGGCACTAGTGATTATGGCTTGTGCTACCAGGGAAGACCAGGATTGGAAAGAATGTTGGACATTCGTGGTTTTGTTGATGCAGACTGGGCTGGAGATCTGGACAAAAGAAGATCTACAAGTGGGTATGTGTTTAGCCTATTTGGAGGCGCAGTCAGTTGGATGAGTAAAAGACAGTCTGTAGTGGCTCTTTCAACTACAGAGGCAGAATACATAGCAGCCACTCATGCAAGCAAGGAAGCAATTTGGTTGCAGAGATTGTGTTCAAGTATGGGGTTGTTACAACAAGCTATAAGGATAGACTGTGATAGCCAAAGTGCAATTTTCTTGGCTAAGAACCCTGCTTATCATTTAAAGACAAAGCACATTGATGTTCAATATCACTTTGTTAGAGATATGGTTGAGGCTAAAAGGGTGTTGCTGGTAAAGGTGGACACTTTGAAGAATGTTGCAGATGCATTGACGAAGTCTGTGAGCACTTAGAAATTCTCTTGGTGTAGAGAAACAATGGGTGTTGAAGAATTGAGCAAATGACTAAGCTCTCTGTGGCCCCTGTGGAAAAGAAAACAACAAGTGGGAATGTTTGAGATGGTGACGGCGCTTAATGAAATTTTTTCTTGGTATGCGGTCCCACTCATAGGTGGACCCACCCATGTTTTGTGCATGAATTTGCACATGGTTTTTTTGGGTACGATGGTTTTCGACCCCTGGTATTTTGTAGATCCGGTCAAGGGAACTACGGTTATGTTCTAATCCAGGGTTAATGGATTGGGGTTTATGTATGCTTAGGCATGTATATATGTGTGTTGTAACACTAAAAGGAATATAATGAAAAATCAAGTTGGTCGTCCCAATTTGGGATCCAGGGGAAAATCTCTGTGTTTATCTGTTTTATGTTTTATACTCTCGCTATTGTTTATTTTCTGTTATAAGATTCGTGTGTAGATAATTTATGTTCAGGGTTAAATCCTACAAGTAAGTGATTCTACAAACCAAATCCAAAATCAAAATCACAAGTAATCCTATAACTACCCTAAATCAACTAAAATCAACAAAGATAAATCATTTAGAGGAAACCTCCTAGAAACATTAGAGCCTAGATCCTAAACCAAAAGTAGGTTGTGAATTTACCTCTAATATTATTTAAACAAAAAAATACACAGCATGAGAATTATTGAGATAATGTGGCTGTATTTCTTCATTTTCATGATTTTCTGACTTTCTCTTTTATTTTTGTAACTTCAATCTTCCAACCCCCAACATGACAACTTAGCCTCAACTATTTTGAAACTTCAACCTGCAACTTCGGCCCTACAACTCCTGGAGAAACCCTAACTTGACACTAGCACATTTTCCCCAAATTCCGATGGCCAAAATGTCACTATTGCGACACATAGGCGGCCCAAGAGCGGCATTTTTTGGTGTGCCAAAATGTGGTTTCTCTTCACATCGGACTTCCAACACTTGACTTAAACGTTGCTATAGCGACGATATTTCCAACGTTTTATATTTATGTCGCACTTCCTACGTTTAATCAATCGTCGCATTTCCGACGGTTACAAGCGTCGCTAGTTCGACACCTATACATGTCTCTAGTCTGACTCCGCCAAACGTCACTAGAACGACAGTACAAAAAGGTCAGAAGATCGACGGTTTCACGATGTCGGAAGAGCGATGAAACAAAAAATTTAAAAAAAAACTTAACATCGGAAGACCAACGGGCCAAGCATGTCGGAATAGCAACGAAATAAAATAAAATAAAAATAAACGTTGGAAGACCGACGGCCCTATTATGTCGGAGGAGCGACGAAACAAAAAAAATTTAAAAAAATAAACGTCGTAGAACCGATGGTTCTACTTTATCAAAAGAGAGATGATTTTTTTTTTTTTTTTAAAAGAAAACGTCGCTAGAGCGACCGAACTAAGAAGTTGTAAGAGAGACAAAAAGAAATGTCGAAAGACCGACAGTTCTACACTGTCAGAGTAGCGACAAAAACAAATAAAAATAAAAATATATGTCAGAGTACCAATGAAAACAAACCATTTTATAAAAAAAAAAACATCGGATAAGCTATCAACAATAAGCCAGGATTTTGATATAGAAGAGGACCATTGATAGTATGATGCAATTTGTATCTCTATGTCGATCTACTGAGGTAGTATGGTGCCAATGTTAGATCTAAATCTTGTTTCTCACCTCAAGTTTGATCTACTTACAATGGCACCCTACTCAATGATAACATAAGGATCCAGGTTTTATGCATGCATGAATAAGACCAGTCCTTATACTTATTTTTCAACCCAAGGTCAAGTGTTGGAACTTGGGATATGATGTCACTTGTAACATACCCCCATGTGTAATTGTGATTTTTTTTGTTCCTGTTTATGTTTGGGTGATCCACTATTCCTTGAATGGCTTAGTTTTGACCATTCTTATGTTATTTTTACAACACCCTTTTGCTAAGGTTGGGCCTAACATCATTGTTCTATTAGATGTGTTCTATAGGTTTGAAACCCGTTGGTTGCATTTACAAGACTGGAAGGCTATGCTTGAAATTCCTCCAAGGGAGTCAACACAAGAGGATTGTAAAGAGAGAAATGTAACCTACAACTATCATTTAATACTGCTGCCTCTAAAGAAGTCCTATTTTTTGCCTCAAAGGGAGGCCTCTATACGTTGTTATGCCTGCATTCATTTAATACATGGTACATGTGGGAAAGGTCATCAAGTGTATACCCATTTATAAACCATTAAATAGGGTGATGACTCTTGTAGTACATACAAGAGAGGTATTATGATAGAAAAAAATCAATAACATGACAATCTTAATCTCATATCTGAGTGTACACATAATTGACATTCCTATTACGATATACCATCCATGAAACTTCCCTTTTTAAATAAAAATCAAAAGCGCCATGGAAATGCCAAGTCACAAAGGAATTAACATGTCCAAGAATCTTACCATATCAAGAATGGAACGTCTTTGTCCTAGTGCTTAGCATGGTTACACACTCAAGTGATGGAAATATATCATATAAAGACCAACTATATATGAAAATCACACAAATTATAACAGTTAGTCTTATGCTACCATTACAGTGTAAGAGACTCCATGACTCAACTATCTTTTGCAAAATTTTAAAGGAAAAATGCACAACTAATTTCAGTTGGTTAACACAAACACAAAATTTGGATAAGTCCACTAGTTTGGTGGTCAATGGACAATAATTTGGTGATGGTAATAGTGTTGAGTCACTAGATGTGAAGTTTAGCGATGGCCATTTCCTTGTTATTGTAGCAAGATATACTTCCCAGTAATTAAAACATGGCTCCATTTCCTTGCTACTGTAGAAAGACACACTGTCCAATAATTAAAACACAACCCCATTTCTTTGTTGTTGTAGCAAGGAAAATTGCCCAGTCATTAAAACACGACTCCATTTTCTTTTTTCTGTAGCAAGACAAACTTCCCAACAATAAAACATGACTAAAAATATTTGATAACATCACCTTGTACCATTTACTAAGGTAAATAACAATATCAGATATATCCATAAAGGATACCTCTGGAGATAATGCGTGTCTATTATTTACAATATTATGTCCATTAAAAAATACACTGTGTTTATTGTTAAATTTAGACTAATACTTGACATCATGCCCAACTGGGATAGCCTATTTTCATTTATTATCATTTTTTATAAATTCTTCTAACAACGTAATGCATAAAAATTTCACACGATGGCTACATAATTAGGAAGCTACAAGTATTTCATATTGTCTTAGGTTTCTTTTGGATTTGTAGCTACAATTAATATAACTGAAAAATTTTAGGTTCTATTGGTATTGGGAGATAGGCCAAATACTAGATTCCAAATTTCTCGGAATCAATTCCTCGACATGCGCTCCACATCACCTTCCACTTCCTCTCCATGTTAGTGCCACATTAGTGCAATGTTTTCACCATGTCATCACCACATCACCAATGAGCCATGTCATGATGATACACCATCTACCACATAGGTGTGCCACATCATTATACTTCAGTGCCACAACATCATGAACCAAATAACAATGACATGTTATCTTCCATGTGGGTGTTCCACATACCAATGAATATATTATTGTTCTTCACTGCAAATTGAGATTGTGATCATCTAATAGTCTACAAACAGAGATTTTCGGACATCTTCTCTGAGATTTTCAGTGACCTATCTCTGAGGTTTTTCGGTGACAATACAGAAGTAGTAGGCCTTGACCCATAGGAGGGCACCTACAGGTAGACACAACAACATTTGCCATAAATAGCATAACATGCTCCCATTTCCTTGCTTAGAAAAATGAGAAAACAAGAGCACGTGGCAGTGTGTTTTTTTTGGAAAAATGTCGAAGAATTACGTGAAAAAATTGACATAATTATATTTCATGGATTTTCCACATTGAGAGTTATTCATGAGAAGAAAATATGCAGGCATTGTTGGCTCAATAATGCCCATGTGCGCATATATTTTGAAAAACACCTTTGAGATTCATCTTTGATGGCTCAACGTTGTGTCTGTGTGTGAGCCAACACACATACACATGCAGAGATTACACACACATACATAAACATAATTATTATAAATATTGATGTAATTCAAATAGAAAATATGCAACACTATGGACCTATAACCAATACCAAATTTTTAACGTTATAAACTCTATCCTAACTTGAAAAAAAATAACAATGATTTTGATCCGTGTAGTGAATTCTTGGCATTAAAATGAATCGGTGGAGCGACTTTAGATACCTTGCATAGAATAAATAGTTAGCGATGATAGATTGATGTTTGTAGGAAAAATCTAGGCAAATTTTCCATCATAAAGCCATCCTTATTTTTGGGGTTTGTCCCCTAGCCTTCATTGTCATCCCCCCTAGTTGGGGGTGACAAGTGTCCTATCCATCATTCTATTGGTTGGTGGTTTATCCCCTTCTAGGATGATGAGCGTGAGGAGATAATATAAGATGAAATAAGATAATTTTATTAGTGTCTAAGTGACCACAAAACTAGGTCAACCTAGATAAAATTGAGATTGTGATCTTCAAGAAAATTTATCATCATCTGAATAAGGAGGAGGTTATCTGTAGATCTCATTGTGTGCACTTAGTACGATAAACCTTGTGTTGGGTGAACCCTTCAACCTTGCAAGACTAGGCTGAGTGGGGAGATTTGAATCCTGGGTGGAAATCATTTTAAGTACATGGAGTAAACCCTAGAAAAAACGCAAGGAATCAATGTAATTTGTTAGATCTAGGTCCAAATTTATAACCTGCACCTAGACCTACAAATGAAGGTTGGAAACTTGACACATATTATAGCACCACCATACCAAGTAAATTTGCTGCAATTTTAAGCATTTTTAAATAAACTTGTATTTAATCTTTCTTTCTTTTTCCATATGAGATATAAGATTTCAACTCCAAATAATTGGCATGTTTTTTGGAACTAAATGACCCAAGGGAGTTTATGACCTAACAGACTAGACTTACAGAAAATGGTGGTAGGGAGAAATTGGCTGCAACTACTCTAGGTCCACTCCTAGGCTAATATAACAGATATACAATTACCAGAACAGGGGCGCTCATTCTACTACAAAAGGGGTCATTGGGCTGGGGAACCCACATATATTAAATTTATGTTGTTGGCCAAGAGGAAGGCCTTCCAAAATAAATGAGGAGGTGAATAATGGCTATTTTGACTCAATATAGGGCTCCTAGATGGTTTCAACCTGATACAACCAATGCCTCTTCTTATAGGGAAATTTCTAGGCTCCATTGAGCTGAATATACAAAACACACTTTAGGCTTAGCCAAGAATATACATTCACTAGTTGTCACTTCTTAAACACTTTGGTGCAGTGCCATCTCTAATCTCAAGAGTTTCCACTAAGTTTCAATGCCTTGCAGACCAATCTTGAGCAATATGTTTTCTGGAATAAGGCTATTTATGTGCTCTATAATTGACTTTTCAGTAAATTCTAAATTAAATGCCTTCAATTCAGTCCATATTTTTCTAGACTTGGGCTTTCAAAGAAAAAATATCAATGATTTTGGTGATATCTTGCTTAGGTAAGTGCTTGGTTGAGAATTAGGCAGTAGGTCACTTTCTCGAAAGTAGTGACCTACTTATCTTAATAACACAATTGTTGTACTTGTCACTAAGGATTTTTACTTTTAAACATGAACCTATATAGGAAGATGCAAAAAAAAGAAGGTAAAAGAACACCTCTGAATTTAAAATTGTATGAAATGTTTATTTATAAGTTGAATTTTAAATCGTATGAAAAGATACAGTTATGTGCTTTGTCACAGGGCTTGTTGAATGTCCCTAAAATTATGATTTCCCCCAAATTCTTAACCCTCTTCTATGCATGTGATGAAAAACATTGACTCTCTCAATCATATAGGTCAAAAAACTCTTGCTAAAACTCTTATGAAGTATCTTTTTTGTTTCCAGTTTTATGAAAATGTTGAAAACCCCACATTCCTTGGAAAATAACATTTTGAACAACTATTCTAATTTGTTAGGTGGCTTTATTTCATTCACAATATATTGTTTGTTCAGATTATTTGACACCATTTTTAAGCAATATATCCACATTCTGGTCATTTTTTGCATCTAAATAAGTGTTAAGATATTTTAAACTCTATGTTAGCTGAAACTTTTTTGTGAAATTTGAAACAATTTGGCATGACTAGTTGAACTTTTTTGTTTCACCCATCTATTATGCTCCACAAGGGAAGGAATGAAAGAAAAAATTAGGAAGAATATGATAAGAAGGTATACAGGAAGAATGATAAATATCTCCCCTCAGATAAATGTTATGTGCAGAAAGAGAGAGGAGAGCCTTATGACAACAGAATTATCAATCAGTAGAAATTGTGAATTTAAAAAAGCCCTGAAGCTGAATTTATCATCCTCACTTCGAATATCCATTTAAGATTTTTGGTATGCCCTAATAGAGTTACAAAATTCTTTCCAAATAGCTCAAATTATTGAAGGCCTTGAAGTGCGAGCCCCAAATATAATTCTTACATATTCATTGACAAGTTTCCATTATTCTTCTTTCTGCACAAATATCCTTGCATGAAATGGCAGCATTATAACTAGAAGTCAAATAAATATAATTCTCTTGAGTAGCCTTTTGATGCACATACCATAAGGTATTTAGAAAAGAGATGCATATTCATTATGTCTGATAATGTGAGCACACTGTATTTGGACTCTGGAGAAACGATCTTGACTTATGTTCCAATATTTTACGATAAATGTCATTTAGACGTGAAAATTCCTGATAATCATCCTTTCTATTTTAAACAACATATCTAACAAGGACAGAAAGGATGGAAGGACATATAATTGGGTCTAATGATTCTAGTGATACCATGTTATTCAGGGTATTAAAAATCACGTTTATAAGCATATAAAGCCTTGGAACATGATTCCATTCCCAAACAATTGACACACACATCCAATGCTCGAGAGCATAAATCTCAACAGCTTCTCTGATACATAAGATCCCCTTGTTATTATATCTTTCCACTTTTAGGAAAGTGGTTTCTTTACACTCTGCAATACAACATCCCTCACCCCATCAATTATTTTAGAGTGTTTGAATTCCAGACTTGGACTAATAAATCCTTAAAGTACTACATCTCCTTGATGAAGGAAAGGTGATTGAAAGTTGTTTATCATTGGTACAATAATCTGGGTGTTATTCATGAATAGGTGTTTTTACTATATCCAATTACATTAGTGAGTTGATCAGTTTTACAATTTCTTCAGCTAGTGTATGAGCGCAAAATTCCACCACTTGGCCCTGGAAACAAGTGGCTTGCATGGAAGTGTCACAATCATACCGGTTATGCAAGAATATCCATCGGTTCTAAACTGTTGTTGTGTTTTGCAAGACATTATAATGCATAAACTCACAAAGCCACATATGGATAAATAGGATATAGAAACTCATGTGGACTCAACATACTCTTCCATCCTGGTAAAATTGAAATAAACATTCCTCAGAATCTATTATACTAGTGTTAAAATTTCCCCCTACTCTCAAGAATGGTTGATTATTGTTGAGTTAGCTCTGGGAAAAGTACTCCCGAGATACTCCCCTAGTGGAATTCCCCACTTGCCCTACTTGGGAGTCTTGGCCTCAAACTTGGGACTCGGGAGTCCATCCCAAAGACAACGAAAAAAAATATTGACACATGTTTTGATTGAGTCAGACTTATTTTATAGGGACCTTTTGGAGGGAAATGAAGTGTTTGAGGTTAAAATTCTTGATAAATACATTTATCCCTCACTCTTTCTATAATGTTCCACTATCTAAAATACAATCACCAAATATTCCTGCGTTACAATTGTTTCTTCAATCAATCTTGTTGTTCTATTTTATATGTTGGCGTACTATTATATGATTTCTATTTTATTGTTCTCATTACTTCCAATGCTGATATGTTTCTACTATTTTGTTCAATTCTACTGTTATTACACCGAACTCTAACCTATAAACTGCGATGCCCAAATAATAACATGTTGGATTGATTTTCGATATGATTTATACGAGATATGATATACATAGAGTCACATGATTGGTTTGATTTAACACATTCTACTGGCCTTGGAAGTGGCTTTGTAACCAGTGACTATAATATATTTATATAGACCCATATTCCCACTAAAGTGACTACCACGAAGAGCATTCCTTCAAAATTAGTGGACTTCTACATTCGTTATGGTTAAGGAACAACCCAGGATCTAGTTGCTTGTATAGGAAATTCCTGTAAGGTGGAAGGAATAATGCATCCCATAGCTCAAACCTCTAATTGATAGGAATTCCTGGTGTGTGACCATACTTAATGGATTTATATTACTAAAATATGGGTATACATGGCTAAGTGGTACATGCCTTAACAATATCTCTTGGTCCTTAATAAACTGAATGTAAGATCCATATCTAACCCCTCGCTACATAGATAAAGATATGCAAATATACTGGTGTGGTTATTCACATATCTAAAATGTAGTTGACACATTCCTTAGCAATTTTTATATAATGTTGAGTGAAATAATGTCCGAATTACATATACAACTAGATTTAGGTCTAGAATAAAGTGCATTTCTAAGTTCACTACTGCTTGCAGAAATAATCAACTAACTATCCACATAGAAATGGCATGAGGTACAAACACCAGTACCTCAGCTTTTTTAATGGAATAGCTACCATTAAAGGTGGTTCCCACATTGATTTAGTAGAAAACCATATAACAACCCATGTGATGAACATTGTAAATAAGAAGAACAAGACCGCTGTGGTGAAAGCACACACGATAAAGAATCATTTATGGATCTTTGTCAATTCTTTAATTGACAATCCTGCATTTGAATCCCAAACCAAGGAGACACTGAAAAGTTGTCAGAACAACTTTGGTTCAAAGTGTGAACTCTCTCAAGAGTTTTTGAAGAAATTTTATGAATGTGGAGTTGTTGAGAACATATTATCATGGACAGACTTCAACTTCATACACTCTTTCTGGACATCTCTACTCAAGATTCCTTCATTTCTTGTTGAATTCATTACTCCTATTTTCAAGGCAACCCATAAAAATGGACGGGTATTGTCTTTCTATACCATGCTTGAGTATGAATCATGGAGAGAATATCTGGGTGGATCAGCATCAGGATGGACCATAAAGTACTATAAAGGTCTCGGTATAAGTACTTCTAAAGAGGGGAAATAATATTTTAAAAATTTGGACAAACATAAAAAAGACTTCATGTGGATAAATGAGGAAGATGGAGATGCAATTGAATTGGCCTTCAACAATAATAAAATAGAAGTCGGAAAGAACGGCTAAGACATTTTAATCCAGGAAAATATTTGGACCAGACTGACACACTTATCAAGTACATATACTTTGTAAACAAGGAACTGATCCTATTTTCTATGGCTGATTTGCAAAGATCCATCCCATCCATGGTTGATGGTTTGAAACCAGGGCAAAGGAAAATATTGTTTTTCTCTTTCAAGAGAAATTTTGTTACGAAAGCAAAGGTTTCTCAATTCTTAGGTTATGTCTCAGAAAATTCTGCTTACCATCACGGTGAGAAAATTCTTGCTAGCACAATTATTGGAATGGCACAAGATTTCGTTGGAATTAACAACAATAACCTCCTTGCTCCACTTGGGCAATTTGGTACTAGAGCTCAAGGTGGAAAAGATCATGCAAGCGCTTGATATGTTGGCGTACTATTATAAGATTTCTATTTTTATTGTTCTCATTATGTCGAATGCTGATATTTTTCTACTATTAGGTTGAATTCTACTATTATTACACTGAACTCTATCTTATAAATGTGATGCCCGAAGAATAACACATTGGACTGAATTTCGATATGATTTTTACTAGATATGATATACATAGAGTCACATGATTGGTTGGCTTTAACACATTCTACTAGCCTTGGAAGTGGCTTTGTAACTAGTGACTATAATATATTTATAGACCCATATTCCCACTAAAGTGACTACCACGAAGAGCATTCCTTAAAAATTAGTGGACTTCTACATTCGTTATGGTTACGGAACAACCCATGATTTAGTTGCTTGTATAGGGAATTCCTGTAAGGTGGAAGGAATAATGCATCTTATAGCTCAGACCTCTAATTGATAGGCATTCTTGGTGTGTGTCCATACTTAATGGATTTATATTACTAAAATATGGGTATACATGGCTAAGTGGTACATGCCTTAAAAAAATCTCTTGGTCCTTAATAAACTGAATGTAAGATCCATATCTAACCCCTCGCTACACAGATAAAGATATACACATATACTGGTGTAGTTATTCACATATCTAAATTGTAGTTGACACGTTCCTTAGCAATGTTTATATAATTTTGAGTGAAATAATGTGCGAATTACATATGCAACTAGATTTAGTTCTAGAATAAAGTGCATTTCGTTTGTCATAGTGTACACATGTCATCCTGAAATAGAGGATTTCTATGTATAGTTGAGAGCATTGTCTTCACTAAGGGTAGTGGTAGGATACAAGCCATGTACAAACTTGTTCCTGCATGAAGAACATGCTCTTGGCCACCACATTGAAACGTTGGCCATTGCTTTTGTATGTGTCTCTAAGCATCCAGAATCATCCTCCTTTGATTAATGACATAACGCTAACAAGTTGATCTCTAATATGGTAATCATGAGATTTTAGTCAGGGACGGTGGTCATTTTCAACATTTAAGGAATTTTTTTTTGTTGTGATTGTTGGTGAACTATCATATAAACAAGATAGGGGTTTTATTAGCCTTTTGTTGTCTAGAAGGTAGATGAAAAGGATCTATTTCAATTCTTGGATATGAGAAAGAAGTTAATCAACACGGAAAATTTGTTAAGTATTGGAGTTCCTAGTATTTTTAATTTCTCGACTTAAGTATTGATGTATTGATTGATTTTTAGTGACTTATTTAATAATTAAACACAATGGATGCTGTTGTAAAATGTAGATCCTAACCGGAACAGATATTGAAAGGAAATTTTGTAGCAGATGATAAGTTGGATCCTGCATCTATATAAATACTTTTTACTCGTGAGGGGTTTCAGCTTCTAAGATCATTAGAACAGGAGACCAAGACTTGTATAATATTTGAAAGACGTAGTCATAGCATAAAAAAATTTGGTCCAGCCAACAAAAGTGACAAATCTATTAAAGATATGGTACATCACTTGATGTTGCTTCATGAAAACAAACATCATCAAATATCTCTTAGAGGGGAAGGGGTGCCATATGGGTTGATGAAGGATTTTTTCAAACGATTTGGTGTGGAGCTAGATAGATTTAAAGCGTGCATTCCAGAGGTAGAATTTACTCTTCATACACGACGTCATGTTTTTTTTGTTCATAGAATTAGAGAGTCAAAAATTAAAGCTGACAATGTCGTCGCTGAAACTGCAAATAGTATTAAGGGGATTCATAATCATATTTTAAAACAAGTTGATGAAAGTGGGACTGCTTGTCCCATATGCTTCTGTGATATTGAAGACTGCTACAGACTCGAAGGATGTGGGCATGCCTTCTGCAAATCATGCCTAGTTGAGCAATGTAACTCAACCATGCGTCATCATGAGGGGTTTCCTCTTGTTTGTGCTCGTGAATATTGCAACCATTTGTTCTTAGTTGCTGATCTAAAATCCTTGGTCTCTAGTGAGGCACTAGATGACTTATTTATAGCTTCTCTTGGGGCATTTGTGGCTTCGAGCAAAGGTACCTACAGATTCTGCACCACCCCAGATTGCCCATCAATATATGAGGTGTCATCTTCTGGTAGACTCTTTGTTTGTGGCAATTGTTCAGTGGATTTGTGTACAACCTGTCATCTAGAGTATCATCTACACCTGTCATGTGAATAATATCGAGAATTCAAGCAAGATCCTGATGCCTCTCTAAAAGAGTGGTGCAAAGGCAAAGAGGATGTTAAAAGGTGTCCTAGTTATGGGTTCACAATTGAAAAAACTAAAGGTTGCAATCACATCATTTGTAAGTGTGGTAAACATATTTGTTGGGTATGTGTAGAGTCCTTTGATAGCAGTGATAGTTTTTATATCCATTTGCGTTATGTACATGGTGGTTACGTAGATGGTGGTTACTAATTGCAAACTCTCTTAATTTTTCTTCATTCTATGTTGAGCTGATGATGTTTATGTTTGTTACGAGTTGTAATAGATATTTCAGTGCATGCATTTTTTTCCTCCACACAAGCTAAGTTTAGGTTAATTGTGGTAGGTTAAACTGAGGTGAAGTGACATCAAAGGATAAGAAACTTCTAGTGCCAGAAGAGAGAAAGGGGGCGCTTAAAACATATGGAATTCTATTGATAAAACTCAACCTTGATTGATATGGGTTGTTGAGTAAGATGGGGAAAAGTAGACATTCTAAGTACATTATAAAGTAGAACTTTCTCAATTACAGGGGGTAAACTCATTATGATTCAAGAGCAAACAATAATTATTCAATCAAACGACCTTTTCCACAAAACTTATGTCCCCGAATCTGCGTTGCTTTGAATCTCAGATGATTTTCTTGATTTGGAAGACAACCTACGAAACATTTCCCAACTTTTGATGATTTTCTTGATTTGGAAGACAACAAGTGAAACATTTCCCATATTTTGGGAATAGCTTGCAGGCCAAAAAGATAAACATTAAAGGAAGCATAAATAGAAAATAAGGGGTATGCCATAGGAATCCTGTCAATATTTACTTGATAGAGCAATGTACCTATCAATATTATGTCATGCTTAAAGTGGCAAGGAAAAACATGAAATTCAAAATTCTAATAGAATCTTCTAAGGTTACTTGAGATGATGGTCATATATCCTCTACATTTTCCCTTACATGCATCATTAAATTATGAATATGGTTCTCAGCATCACAGTTTGGTAATTAATCATTATTTGTTCCATAGTTTCCATAGCCTTGGGTATTGCTTGAGAGTACTTGTGTGTAGTGTTTTAAAACTTGGACCAAGTTGACTCGGACTACCATATCAACTTGGCCAATGGATTGGTTCATAGGGCCAGTACCTACTCGGCCGAGTTGGACTGTTTTGGTACCAAACCAACCCAACTCGGCTAAGTCCATACCTTATTGGCCAAGTCATTTTTTGATGGAATTTGGGCATGTTATGTTATGCATAGGTCATTCTTTGACCTGTATTTTTTTTGATATTTTAGAGTAAATTTTCCTGGACAGAAATTTGGCCTTATTTCAGCCTCTTCGCAACCCCTCCACTGACTTTTTCTTGTTTCTTCCAACATGCTGTAAATATGCCCAGAAAACCTGTGGTTTGAGAAGATCTATTTAGTGTGCCTATGGCATGTTTATTCTAAGGGATTTTGGCACTTTCCTCCTCCATTGTGTTGCTGTTACGAGAATGTCAATTACATGCCACAAATTCTATTGCTGGTTGGAGATATTGTTGCCTATTATCTTGGGTTTCAGATTGTGCTTCAACCTGTTTAGCACATTTTTCTAGCATAAGTTTGGTTGTTGGTAAGCCTTCTAATTTAGGGTATGTATAGATTTGTGGGTTTATCTAGGAAAAAAATTTATGTGTGCAAGCAACAATTCGTCACATGTGTGATTTGTTGAATGTTCCCAGAACAAATTAGTATTTCTTCTCACTATAATTTTAGTGGAGTATCTCTAGGTTTATACTTTGTAGATAGTTGAAGGCCCAAAGGTAATTGAAGGCCCAAGGTAAATTTTTGAGGAGGTATTGCCTTTTTCATTCAAAAATTATATTTCCCTAATCCTTTTGAGGCCCTTCCCACTCGAGATGTGCACATGTAGAGCCTGCAGTTATATATATATATATATATATATATATATATATATATATATATATAGATGAACTTTGCATATTTTGTCTCTAATGGTTTGGAATCATGCTTTTGAATATTCAAATTTCAAAATATAGTTTTTCATTAAAATTTAAATATTATTTGTATTTTTTTAGCAAACTAAGAAATTGAAATCAAATCAATTTGAGTCATTCCAAGTCCTAGTTGACCCTTGACCGATTCCGAGGCCAAGTCCAATTTTTAAAACATTTCTCAGGAGTGTGGCGGGTTGGTGAGTACTTGGGAAAAAACTCACATTGACCAAGCATTGGGCAGTCAATACTTGTTGTACTTGTGAGTGTTGGCAAGTTCTCCCATGCGCAGTGGAGTATGGTAAGTCTGAGTGAATGGTAGTTTTTGATGTTGTTGGTGGTTTTGGGGATAAGAGGGAGTTTTTCACCTTGTCTTTTCCTTTGAAAACCCTTGACTTGAACACAAATTCATTTGTGAGAATTTTTTGAGGGCCATTTGCAAGAAGATTTTCAGGGTTTTAGGGAGAATTTCAAGTGATTTAACATGCTAGTTGTAATCTCTTGGCCTTAAAGTGATTTTCAGTTGGAAAAAGATTTAGTCAACTAACAGTTCTTATTTTCTTAAAGTTCTTTATCATAGCATATTTTCTTCACGTGCTTAGGTGTCTTGGGAGTGCCATGGAGCCGTCTAGAACCAACATTGAACCATTTGAAGGCATTTAGAATGGGTTTTGATGGGTATAATAGGAAAAATAGAGGCTACAGCCCATGGTTTTCATGCGTAGCTGAGCTAACAGTGAGGTGATTAGGCTTGTATTAACATAGAGATCCACATTCAAAACCTCTTGAGTGGGTGTAGATGAGGCCAGGTGCAACTCCTCATTTGTTTTGATGGAATAGGGATGCCCCTCATAGCATGAACACTTAGCTCAAAAACAACTATAAGTTACTATAATTAGAATGTCCGAAAAAAATTGGGACTGCATTTTGATACATAAGATTTCACATTTTTTTTTCCCTCAAATTCCCATCTTTGAATTTCTAGGTCAGTTTAGTTAAGGCTTGAAATTTTCTTCAAAACCATTATATAAAATCTTAGACACCGTTAGCAATTTGGGATAAATTTAGAGGGTTCTTTGGTAAGATGTGAATGATACAATGAAAATTACTCTGAGGGTATAAACCATCTTGTATACTACGTGGCTGCACTTTCTGACAACAATCTAGTTATTTGTCCCAATAAGACATCTGAAATCGTGATATAGAGATGCCAAAAAAAAAAGGAAAGAGGCATGCAACAAAGATTGGGAGAGGCCTTGGAAATTGAGGTGAGGGAAGTTACTTAAGGGTTTTAATGTTTTGGAGATGATGCAAACATCTCAAGTAATAGACAAACTAGTCTTTGATTTTACCCGTCCACCAGTTGGTGCACAAATCACCTTAGATTCATGTTGGAAAGAAAATGAGTAGAAAAAAGGCAGAAAGAATTGTAGGTAGATGGTGGTATTTGTCTGATTTTCCTTAATGCCTCTTAAGGGAAACATATTCTATCAGCCTATGATGCAATTGATATTTGTGGTCTAACTTTTAAATACTGTTAACTATGAGCATTGAGAAGCTTAGCAATCCCTTTGGCAAGCTAAAAACATTGATACCATCTATGTCAGATGGTTCACTGAAATTCAAACTTGAGGTTTAAAATTCAACGAACCTAAAGAAAATTCTTAGGTTTGATTAGGTTCTTCAAACCTCATGACCGAACCTCAAGTTGAAGTCAAGTTTAATTTGAACTTGAAGGAAAAATTGGGTTTTTTTATAGGTTTTCTCATTTTTTATAAATAGTAAAGTTTTTCTAACCCTAGATACCTTGACTTAGAATCCTTTTTTCACTTTTCTGTTCACTCTTCACTCAACCAACTTGTCTCCATTTCCCATGTCACTGACCCTCTTTCCATTACTGCTGACCCTTGATCCTCCTAACCTTATTCGACCATGTGATTGCTTTATGCAAATTCTAGTATTAATTCTCTTCTCTGTGGAATTCGACCCTCCATTACCATTTCCAGATGGACCATATACCTACCAGGTTGATGGTTCACTACCCACAAAGACTTATTTTGTTTTCGATTTGCAACCCTTGTTTTGCCCAACCTCCAGGGAATTTGATATGGCTCACAACTCAAGTTGTGGCCTATAGTCTATGCCACACCCATAACTCAAGCTATAGCTTGTAGCATGTGCCATGGACCATGGGGTTTCTATCTAGGACCGGTCACCACTGTAGTCAGACTCTATAGATAATGAAAAATGTATATAGATGAGCCTCATCGCAAAATTCATCTGAACCTCATAAAAAAAAATTGAATTCAAACTGAACCTAATTGTCGTTGAACCCAACCTCATATTTGAACTATTTGACTTAGGATACCACAAAGAGGTTGGTAACGTTAAGGATATTGGATAGAAACTGAAGGGATCAACACCTAAATCTGTTAGTAGAGGTATCAATCCAGAGCTCGATTTTGAGTCAGAATAAAAAATTAAAGACGAGAGGGAAGTGTAATCGGCCATATTCTTAAATTTAAACAAAATCATTTCTACAAAATGTTGAAAGCTAGATCAAAAGAAGAAATAGTTCCTGTTGTAAGTCAAAACATAATCGAAAAAATAACCAGTCTGCATAAAATCAAATAAAGGTCATTACCATTTTGTGGGTTGAAAATTCCCCCCCTAAACTTGTTAGTGTCTCGTGATTTAGTAGATTGGTAGACCAAATGCACAGGGTAACATCAGACCAGTCTTTGGAGTCCTAAGACCTAGCCTTCCTGGACTCAGAGAGGGCTCTCTCTATTATGTGTGAAGGATGTGAACTTGTTCACTTTAGATGGTTGATTTTAGGCTAGTTGTTAAGTGTAGGGTTTGTTTGTTTGTTTGGTTGGGTAAGATGATTGAGTAGGATAGGTGGAATGAGAGGCTATCAAACATTGGGCTATGGAATCTATGAAGTCATTGATATCTCAATAGTGAATCAGGGTACATCACAGGGCAAATCTAGTGTAGTCAATGGAACTTTAAGGTTTATGTGTGAGGTGAAATCAACATTAAGTTTGTGAAACAAGGTAGGACAAAGGGCAGTTAAGGATCCTTTGTCAAATACCTATGAACAAGAAGGTCTTAAACACTGATAAGAAAAAGATACTAATCATGAGATAGGGCACACCATTTACTCAATGACAATACTTTTAAACAAATAAACATTCAAGATAAACAATCCAGTGGAACAAAGGAAGCAAGAAAATTTATCTTACTCCAATGATCCTACTTTCAAGATTTGAAAACATATAAGAGAAAAATAGCATAAATAAATGAAGAGGGAACTCCTAAACATCATTTATTAAACTATAAAGAACTTTGAGGCAAACTGATAAGCATATACAAAGGGCAAGATCGAAACAAGACCTCTTTGGCTTAACCTAACAATCAATACATCAAAGAGAGATTTCAAGACAGAGTTTAGATAGCATCAAATAAGTAGGGCTTACCATAAATCATATTTGTAAACTAGCATATTAATCCAATGATGAAATAAAAAATTTTATATGGGCCTAAGGAGCAACTAATAATTCCTTAAACTAACCCAGTAGAGGAAAACATAAATACAATAGCAAACAGGAGGACTGAGGTGCCTCAAACAACATCTCTCATCCTATACTCTTCTGAGCTATTGCAATATAAAAATATGGACATATGATCAACAAAAAACATGAACAAATAAGAGATTCATCACCATTAACTAAACTCATGGATCCTGCAAGTAAGCCTTCATCATCATCAATCAAGGCAAATCATCCACAAGCTCCACAACACCAAATTACTCTTCAACCTCCAAGAACCATGTATTGCTCTCAAACTCATCAAAAGCCCACCATTACAATGAATCATCATACTCTATATAACAAGCAATGAGGAGGAAAACCTAAAAGAGTATCTAGAGTCTATTGGCTAATCAGAAGTATCTCTATTGTCCTTGAGGCCTTGCAAGGCCCAAGGCACAAAAATATCTAAAATAAATATATTTTCGACCATTTTTAGCAAAGAAAATGATCTTTAGGCTCTGACAAGCCTCCTAAAACTTTCCAAATGCAAATTTTGACTTTTCAACCATAGGAGCGTAGCACTGTGTTTTTAAAATGAATTTCAAACCAGGAGCGTAGCACGGGAACAAGAAAAATGGGTCTTGTTACAATAGGTTTTTGAAGGCCTTCTCGATGTCGGAAAAGGCTCCGTGATGGATCATTGGTAAGCCCTTGAAGTATAACTTCCAGATCTACCCATGGTTATCCAATCTGACCTCTACAACCTATCCAAAAAGTGAAAATTTCAAAACTGGTAGGAGCGCAGCACATGTCCTGAAAATCAGGTAGAATGATGAAAAATTGGATGTTTTTTACCCTTTTGGAGGACCAAAACAACTCCAATTGATCTGAAACTTTGTGAGCATGCTGTATGAATGATGATGAACCCACAAATGCAAGCCTTCCTCCTGAATATTCTCTAAAAAAGAGCGTAGCACCAGGTGTGCTACGCTCCTAGCCTCAAAATTTGCAAAAAACAAAAAAATTGTCAAAATTCTCCCAAATTTGGTGGAAGTATGCCTCGTGGGTCTTAGGAGACCTGTAGATAATATTGAGCCAAAATAGTAATGTTAGATTGGCTCTTTTCCTTTTATAGTGCTTGGATCTAAATTTGGGCCTTTTTGAGTTTTGCCCTTGCAAATTGGTTTCTTTGGGCATAATGGTTAGTCATTCTTCTTTATAACTCCAAGTCTTTGTTAGCCTTCTCCAAATTGGCCCCAAGGTTTATGTTGACCCTCTCAAGCCATGATTCCCTATCATGTTCAATTTCTACTACAAGGAGTTCCTTGTGAGGAGAGAAATTTTTTCTGCTTGGGATTATTCTTCTTCCCTCTGCTTTCCCAATGCTTTCCTTAGACCCATAGTTCTAGGTCTCCTTATAGTTTGACCTTATTCATCCTCACTCTCTTCATAAGTGCCCATGAACTCTTCCAACTTCACCTATGCCCTTTGAGCCTCTTTCCGGTACCTCAGTGTTCTTGTTTCATGGATTTTCTATTGGGCACTCATTTGCTTGTTTTGCATCTGATAGAAGTGAATGACATCTTTTTCTTTTTCTAATTCAGCTTCCAAGTCCTTGATTTGTGCATTCCTGTCTTGGAGGACGGAGTTTGAAATTATTGTTTCATTCTCATCATCACTGCCTATGTGAATAATTTCAAACTCTCTTTCTTCTTCATGATCTTCCTCTTCTTCTTCCACCTTTTGCTTACCTTTCACAATCTTCTGAGTTGAGGAGGATGGCATGGCCCCTTGCCCTTTGGAGGCAGCAAACACATGCCTCTCTCCTCTTTGATAGGTAAGAGGGAAAGGTTTAATAAGCTTCATCTGGATATCTCCATCATTGGTGACATTAAGAGTGCTTTTCTCCTTAGTAATGACCCCTGCATGTGTGTTTTCTTCTTTTTTTTCTTGACTACCTTCTTGAGAGGCACTTTCATTTCCTCCCATTCCAACATCACTACCTTGATCTTCATCATTGTCATCTTCCTCCATGTCCTCTACATTTTCATCCTCCATGTTTGCAACATTTTCATTTACATTGTCATTTTCTTTGTTGTCATGGTTAGAGGTGTCCTCATCACTGCTTGGTGCAATTTCATCCTTTTGGCTGCCCTTTGAGTTCATGGGATCACTGCTGTCACTTTTGTTAGGGCTATTAGTCATTATGTTTTCTTCATTATGACTGTCATTAGCCCCTTCACTGTTTGGCCCAATGTCTTCATTATTTGGCCCACTGTCTCCACTTTCAAACTCTACCTCTGTCTCTACATCTTCATTGTTTTCATAATTGGAATCCTCATTATCATTGCTTTCATCTGCCTTTCCTTCACTACTATCTTTGTCTTCATAATCTGCCTCTGTTTTTCTATCATCTTCAATCTCTATATCATTGCTTGCATTTTCTGTGGGGTCACTGTCAGAGGCATATTTATTAGTTTCTCCTTCATTTTGACAGTCATTTTATTCTTCATGAATGTCACTTGTCTTGGTTTGTTCTTCATCTGTTTCTCCCTCAATATTTGGCTCACTGCCTTTGTCACTTCCCTCTTCCTTATGAACACTTTCTTTGTCTTTTTCTCTGTTTTCTAGCTCATTGTATTCACTGTTTTTGCCACTGCAATTTCCTTCAAACTCTGTCTCTTCTTGAATTCTATTTTCATCTTTTTCACTGCTCCTTTTATGACTGCTATTGGGCTCATTGTTTTCTTCTTTACCTTCACTATTTTGCTCATCAAAATCTGCCTCTGTCCCTGGACTGTCATTGGTTTCTTCATTTTCATCTAGCTCACTGCCTTTGTCTTCTTGTTCAATTTTTGGTTCATTGCCTTTGTCACTACTTTCTTCTTCATCAACACTTTCTTCTTTGTCCTCTTCCTTATCATAATTACTTTATGCACTTTCATTTTCCTCTTTGTTACTACTTTCTTCATGTTCTTCAACACTTTCTTCTTGTTCTGAAGCTTTAGGAGAAGGTGAAAGAGGGAGGCCTATTTGGGGAGAGGATTCATGTGAAGAGGATGATTCATGGTCAGTGAGGGGTGATGGAGCAATGGAGGAAGGTGGATGAGATGATGATGGTAAACTTTGCAGAGGAAGAGGTTGTGGATTTGTGAAAACATCATGGGTGATGAAAACTTCCCATGGGATGCCTTGTTGCTCTAATTGGTGTAATACAATCATTTTGATGAGGGAATGGTGGAAAATACTTTTCATTTGATGTGAAGGATGTCTCCTTTGCACAATGGATGACATTTTATCAGTACTTTTATAAAGGTAGTAGGGAAAATGTAGCAGCTTGGCCTTAGTTAAATGCATGAGTAGTCTTAAGTGGTAGGAATAGTTCCTGGAAAACCTACCCTCACAGGTGAAGTACTTCATGATGACTTTCATTAGGGAGGCATATCTTTCCAAGAGATGGGAGAAGGGAAAAATAGTTTTGCAATCAGCTTGGAAACTTGATTTTAAGAAGGGCTGATAATGGCTTATGTCGAGATACACCTGTTTCAACCATTTTTCTCCCATGCAAGGTATTCTAGTGGCCATAGAGATTGCATTGGTGGTCAGCTCAAAATTCATTCCAGCTAGATGTACTTGGTGGTCATGGAGGTTAAGGACAAAAAGTTTAGTCAACTAAGGGTGACTTTGGACTCTCTGTACTTTCTCAGAGAAATCAAGACAACCTACCTCTCTGAAATATGCAACTGTAATAGGAGAGGTTGTCAATTATTTAGTGTTTACAGGCTCAAACCTATTTGCTTTCCCACCCTTCCTCTGTTGTTCTTTAGGCCTTTGGCCTCTCTCGCCACTGTCAACATTGCCTTCTTTAGGCATTTTGTCCTTTTCTCTTGCCTTTAAAAACAAACCCTGCAAACTGTTTGTGAAAGGGTATGGAGAGGGCAAGTGAGAGGTTAATGAGGAAAGGCAATGATCTGCAAATTTGGAGGGGAAAAGAGGAGTGAAGAAGGACACCTTTGGCCTTGGTGTGTTTTCAGTGTGTAGATGGATGGGATGTTTTCAATCAGTAATGCTTGCAAACATGGGGACCTAACCTTTCTTACTTTAGGGTTTTTTCCTCTTTCTTTAAGTTCACCCTTCGCATTTCTTTATAATTTTACCTTTATATAATAGGAAAAGGTAGAAAATGTCTAAATACCTCTCAAAAATATCACAGCTAAAGCCACAATACATAGGAACGCAACATGGGCCAGTCGGGTAGCTTCTGCATAACCTATCGGGTTTTCCCTGAACGCAGTGCAGGAGCATAGCACAGGCAAGGACTGGACGGGTAGTCGGGTCCTCCCGGGCAGCCCTGAATGGATAGGAGAAGAGCGCAGAGTGTCAGGTCAAGCAGCCTCTGCACGAGGTATCGGGTCGATCTTTGAGAGATGCCTATGCGTAGCATGGTGGAGATTCAGGCTCCCTCTGCATGAGCTGTCGGGGAACCTCTACATGCCTAGGCACCTAGCGCAGTGGGGTGTCGGCTCCTCCGGGCGGAGACTGCACGTGCAGGAGTGCAGCATCGAGCGGTCATGCACGCGGTCGGGTCGGACTATGGCCCTGCGCGCAGCGTCCCTTTGAAAAATACACAGGCAGCATGCACAGGTGTGTAGCGCAGCCTTTCAGGAGCGCAACGCAAAGGTTTATGCCCGAATAATTGCCAGAAAACCCTGATCTCTTCGCTTGAAAATTTTTCTCTCTTTCTTTCATATGACAAATGATTTTAAATGATAACCACAGTCTTTTATACCCTTGGAAAAATAATTAAGACCAAGAACCCCCTTTACTAATGTTTTCCTTTAGATATTTTTACCTTCACTGATATTTCTTTTTCTCTTGTGTAGGAGGTGATTTAAGAAAAAAATGACCTTTGTTGGATGTTTCCAAACACACCTTTTTTTCCTTTGGCCACTTCTTTTTATTGCAAGTGCCATAATACAGTTTTTTGTTTTTTTGTCATTCTTTGGAATTTTGGCAGCTTTAGTCACTTACTCAGCAAACTCATGATTTGCTTGGTTTTTCCATTTTGACACTTTGAACTTATTCTCTCTTTCCTTTGAAAATTTTGATGGATATTGACAATACTTGAGAGCTTTGTCTCCTTCACAGTGATACTTTTTTCAAATTGTCTTTTTGGTGCAGTGAAACAGTGTGCCTTAATAAGACTCGTAAGTCATTCCCTGACATCATTTTTTAATATTTTCCTGTTTTCATCAAGGAGGTCTCTCACTTTGATTTCTTGCTTCAATGAATCTTTAATTTATGCATAGTTGTGCTTATGTACCTCTGTCTTCATGATCATTTGTATGGGCTCTTTATTGGGAAACACCTTATAGCCAATTAGTCATGAAACCATGATTCTCTTTGTGAACTTAGGCATGTTGCTTATCTTCTGCTATAGATTTCCTTGATGAGTTTGGCTTCTCACCTTGCCTCTCTTTTGTTGATAACCCTCATAAACCATTCATGCAGAAATGTTTTAAGATATGCTATTTTCCTTTTGCAAACTCAATGCTTTGATCAAGGAGGTCCTTTTGGAGGTTTTTGATACCCTTTGGACAATCATAAGCTCACCCTTGCGTTGGGTGATGGCTCTTTTCATCTGATTTCATCTTTGGGCATGTGTAGAATATTGAGTTTAGAAAACCAAAACAATGAATAACCTAGGAGACCCTACATGACCTATTGAGATGCCTTTTGGACTTGGTGCTTTGGATGAAAACTGAATCAGGTTTAGAGGTGCAAAACACAGTTTGACCAACCCTTATGCATTTTATTCCTACGAACTGATAACTTTGATTTATCTAAAGATCTTAGAAAGGAAATTTGAAATCACCATTTCTTGAGGCACTTGGTGAATAGGGGAAAAGGTTTAGGCTATTTGGAAAACCGAGGTGTAAAAATGGAAGGCTTACGCAATCAGAAGCAGAGTGGTAAAGTTTGAGGTGGAAAACATAGTGATAATGAGGGACATAATTCCATGATTTGGTCTTTTGGGAGTGAGAGATTGGCCATGCCTTGGTAGAGTAGTAGAACAGTAAAAAATTATCCTAAGGGTAATGAAGGTAGTGAGATTTCTTAGAACTCACAAGATTCATGAATTTTGTTTCTAGAAATCTAGGATAAGCATTTATTCATCTACAAAAGAAAAAATCATTGATGAATAACAGTGGCTCCACTTGGGGAGGGCATCTCCTTTTCAGGAGGTGTCCGGAACTTTTAGATCTCTTGGCTTATGAAGACCAATGCCTTTTCCATTGGGCAGACTTTTCTTATTTTCATTTGCAGCTGTTTCTTTGAAGTAATGATCTCAATGATCTGAAAACATGATTAGCTCAACTTCATCTTTGCCTACTCAAACTACTGTCCTAACATTTTTTCTTCCTTGGGTGCACTTGAACTGGTAGACCCTTGACATCATTTTTTTTTTTTTTAAAGTAAAAACAAACTATCTACTTCTACACTTATTTCTTCCAAGAGTTCATATTATGCTAGTGAACTCTTCTTATTCTCTACCAAGACTATTTGACTGTCAATATTAAGTAGTATGACGGACTTCATTCCCTAAGCTATCGACATGAAATTGAAAACATGAGTTGAACCAGGATTAGACAATCTAATCCATCATGAGTTGTGGCATTGAGACAAGCGACACACAAACATTATTTTCATAAAAAACAAAACTAGAAGGTATGAGGGTTGTGTTTTAATCTTTAGTTAATCGTCTCTATTCTTCTATTTGGTTCAGATTTAAGCATGTGGAACCAATATATTTCATTCCTAATCTATTCTCTTTTGACAGGTTAAGCTTAAAAATATTTCACCAGTATTCTTTCACTAACCTATCAACAATAAATTTAAAACATGCTCAGCCATGATTAGGCTAGATGACTGAGCAAGAACTTATTTTTAGAACAAGTAGTAGCATTTAGGCTTGAACACTTTCAGTATCACTATTTTTGGGTATGGGGCTATACCTTCTTTTCGAATCTGCCCTACTTTTCTATTTTTCTTGTTTTTTGTGTTTTTCTCTTTATGACCTTTCATCAAACAATGGTATGTACAATGAGTGAAGGTGTAAAAACTATAAATCTTGAAAAAAGTAGTGTTTTAATGTCCTGCCATTGACAGGACCTCCAAATGCTTCAGCTCCATCCAGATCTTTTAAAAATAAGGCATTGTTACCTCTAGCTTAGCTAATAATGAATGGCCCTTTCCACAAGTTTTCAAACTTACCATGTTTACCTTTGTCTTCTCTCCTTGAGTCCCATTTCAGCACTTTATCTCCAATCTGGAAATCATTGTCCTTGGTCCTTTTGTCAAAGATTTTTTTTCATATTTTCTTGTACTACTTGTGTCCTTTTGTAAACCTCCTCCCTTGTCTGTTGTAAATGGATAGTTTGGGTTAGACTTATTTACATTTCATTTTCTTCTAATTGTACTTCTTGTAGTAGTTTCATCACCGAGACTCCCAAAGATGTTGGGAAAATGGCATCCATGCCATACACTAGTTGATAGGGAGACATACCGATGGATTTCTTGGTGGTTAGTCTATCAGCCCATAGTAAAAGTACTAGTTTTCCATGGCATGCTTTTTTATTATGTTCCAGAAGCTTCTTAATGATATTGACCAAGATTTTATTAGAGGACTCAACTAGCCCATTACCTTGAGGGTGATAAGCTATGGAATGTCGATGTGATATTTATAAAAAAGGTCAACCATTCTTTTGGATGTAAAGGCAGCAACATTATTTGTGATGATATTTATGGGGAAACCGAATCTAGACAGGATATTGGTCTCACAAAATTTGATAATGACTGAATCAGTGGCATTCCTAGAGGGGATGGCGTCTATCCACCTGGTGAAGTAATCAGTGGTGGTGAGGATCCACTTATGTTGGGCAGATGAAGAAGGGTGTATTTCTCTAATGAATTCTAAACCCCATTGTTGAAAAGGAGCTTCAACAATGATGGGGTGAACAGGTAAAAGTAAGATTTTTCTCTTGCCATCAAAAATTTGGCACTTATGTCAAGTCATGAAGAGTTTGTGGGTGTTAGGGAAAAGGGTGGGCCAATAGTAGCCAACTCTAAGAATTTTTTTAGCTATGGTTTTCCAGTAAATATGGCCCCCACATTCTCCTTCATGCAGTTCACGCATGATCTTTCCCACACCATCCTCAAGAAAACATTTAAGAAATATACCAATAGGGTTTTTCCAATATAAAACTTCATCTAAAATGCAGAAATTCAAAGCTTTTTGTTTCAGGAATCTTTCTTTTGTCTTTGATAAAGTAGGAGGAGCATTAAGATAAAACAGTACATAAAGGATATCAGCATACCAAGATGAATTCAAAAATGCTTCTTCAACATGAGTAATTGTGCATTATTCTTTTTCTTCTAAAGTATCAACAAAATTCATATCTAATGCTTGGAGATTTGTTTCAGCCATAAGTTTCGCAAGCCCTTGTCCTTTAACCAATTTAGTGGGTCTGATTTCTAAGTCATAATCTAAAATAATACTAATCCACTTTCCTCTTTTACCATCTGGGTCCTGATTTAAAATGTCTTTGAAAACTGTGTGAGGAACAAAAGCTATGACATGAGAATGTAAGATATAAACTCTAAAATCTTTCAATGATTTAATCAATGGAAAGGCCTACTTCTCCATGATGTTTTACTTTAGGGGAGCATCTCTAAGGGCTTTGCTGAAGAAGGTTATGGGCTGTTCTTGCCCCATCATGTTCTTTTGTAACAAAACAACAGCCACAGTACGTTCAAAGGCAAATGATAAAATATAGAAGTCTTTGGTGAAATCAAGACTTATTAGGACCGGTGTTTGGGTGAGCGCTTACTTAACCAGTTCAAAATATTGTTTGGCTTCTAAAGTCCACTTAACTCCTATTTCCTTTTTAAATATTTTTGTAATATTTCTCAAAATTTCATCAAGGTTGGGGATGAATCTCCTCAAGAAGTTGATTTTCCCAAGGAAAGACTGTAATTCCGTAATGTTTCTAGGATGGAAAATTTGCAATACGCCTTCAATCATTTTGGGGTCTATTTTGATTCCTTCTTCAGAGATTATGTGGCCTAGGATTTTTCCTTCTTAGAGATCAAATAATGTTTCTTGGGATTCAAATATAGGCCATATTTCCTACATTTTTCAAAAAAAATTCTCAAGTGGACTAAGTGCTCTTCATCAGTCTTAGAGTAAACAGTGATGTCATCAAGGTAAATGACTATGAAGTAGCCTATGTCTTCTGAAAAATCTATATCCATGGCCCTTTGGAAAGTGGCCCCTGCATTCATAAACCCAAATGGCATTTTAACATACATGAATGTACCCCAAGGTGTGGTGAAGGCAGTTTTGTGTTGATCACTTGGGAATACTAGAACTTGGTTGTAACTGGAAAAACCATCAAGAAGTGAGATTCTCTTAGAGCCAAATACCTTTTGAAGTATGTGGTCCATTTTAGGCAAGGGATAGTTATCTTTCAAAGAGGACCTATTCAGATTTATAAAGTCAATGCAAAGTCTAATCTCCCCGGTCTTCTTCCTAACTAACACAAGGTTGGAAACCCACTCTGAGTATCTAAGGGGAACTATGATCCCGGCATCATACATCTTTTTAATTTCTAGTTTAACTAAAGGTAGTAAAACAAGGTTTATTCTCCTTAACTTTTTCTTGAAAGATTTTTTATTTTCCTTGAGGGGGATCTTGTATTGAATAATGCTTGTGTCATATGATTTAAAGTCTTGATACCCACATGCAAACACATCTTTAAACTCCTTAAAAAGCTCAATATACTTCTGTTTTATATGAGGAAGAAGGGTCTTGGAGAGTTTAATCATCTTAGGTTCCTTTATGTTTCCTATGTTGTACCTCATCGCGATAGATTCTATCTTTGGTATTTTGACTACATAATTAAAGTCAAATAGCTCTTCTAAAGGCACAAGGCCTCTTCATAATGTTTCATTCTTACATTGTAGGACCTCAAGGTCCTTTTGGTCTAGGTCCTTAAACATTTCAGTCTCATAAGGATGTGTAAGCAAATTTATATCAACAAAAGAGGACAACTCTGTTTCATGAGTTTTTTCTTCAGCAAAAGCTTCTTCCTCGTGTTCTAAGCTAGATTTAGTCAATGTAAATTTATTCCTAGATTGCAGAAAATCATCAATTTGTTCATCACCCTCAAACACTTGCAAATGGTCAATGTTGTCAGGCACTGTAGGACGATGTTTGACTTTGATAGTGTATTGTTCATTTTGTAGAAATTAGTATACACTAAGCATGCATACATCCAGATTCCCCTGATCTAAAAATATTTAACTTCTTCCAAAATACAAAATCATTCCACTGTTAATATTTTGCGGAAAATTAATTGCACACACACGTGAAGCATAAATAAAAACAATCCCACATAACACAGTTGTTTAACGGGAAAGCCTGAAGCTGAAAACCCCAACTATCATATATTATGTATCATGGAGATCATGTAACAATCCTCATACAAAGCTTAGTACATCAAGCTCTCAGTACAATACATTCGTCACACACTAATCAGGAAAGATCTGCAAATCCATGCACCAATCTTTGCCCTCCTGCTAGCCTGCCTCCACTACGCAATCTCTGCTGAAGAATAGCTCTGAATGAATTCGAATTACTCTTGCCTTGACTACGCAATCCTCATTGGAAACTCCAATGTGTGTGTGATGCAATCAATGCATCACTATAGTTACAACAGATAGTCCATCTTGCCCTTTCACCTATCTCTCCACTGGGTCTCCATTGGAACTACCATGCACTGTAGTTAACTGCTGTATTGTTCAGTTGATTAATGATTTATTATTTGTAAATTAATTAACTAATTAATTCACTCCACTCTCACTAGTGTATCATTCAGTTATACTAGATACAACTAGCTCAACTGAGTCTAAATGAGTTAAAATGAATACAACTCCATAAACTACTCTTCCAACTCTGTCATAACTCTGCGACTTGAGTTCTAACAGATTCCTCCATGCATGAACTCTAGTAAACCCTTGGGGATTGTGTAATTCCCTCAGTCCACTGATGTGCCACATCTGTGAACTGAAACAAAGTGCTCCAAGAGAATAATTTTTTGTTTAGAGTTTGATTATTATTAAGAGCTAATAATAATCGACATGCATCTATTTTTAGATTGATGATCTATAAATAGACTTCGCCCAATATTATAAAAATAGAATTTCATCTATTTTTCCAACTTGACCAACCATCCACAAATAGAATCTTGCAACTTATAAAATATGATCATCATGTCTAAAAATAGACTTGCGCCAAAAATAGCCTGTGGGCCCACTTAGTGAAGGCGACTCTTTTCACTAATCTCATCATCTTGTTGAATCTCAACAAGATAGGTATTATCTTTCACCCCAATCCTGCCTCTATGGTATTCGAATTTGCTCCTGGTGAGCTCCTTCGTCAGAATATCTGCATCCTGATCCTCCATAGGAATGTACTGAAGCAACATGATCTTCCGCTGCACACAATCTCTGATATGATGATACCGGATATCAATATGTTTAGATCTATCATGAAACACAGGATTAATTAAGAGTTTAATGCAACTCTGATTATCACAATGTATCACCATGGGATCTAAACGTGAATCGAACAAACCAACCAGGATCTTCCTCATCCAGATAACCTCACTTGCAGCTTGACTTGCTTCCATGTATTCTGCTTCTGCTGAACTGAGTGCCACAGATATTTGTTTCCTATTGTACCAAGAAAGCTGGTAAGATCCACGTCTGTCCCCTCCTCCTTGTCTCTTTCTGTTTTGGGCTCCATAACTAACCTACATCCGTGAAGCCATGCAACTTCACCTCATTCGTCTGTCTTTACCATAAACCATACTCAGATGTGCCCCTGAGATATCTCAGGACATGCTTGCCTGCCTTCCAAAAGAGCTTGGTAGGCTTAACCATCGCTTTTGAAAGCTGGTTCAGCACATAGCATATGTCCGGTCTTGTATTGAATAAATACCTGAGCGAACCCACCAATTGTCGATAAACAATGGCATCCACTACCTCTTCCGATGTAGCATCCTCTTTCTTCCAATTTACTGGAAGAGGAGTGTCGATAGGCTTACAGCCTTTCATGTGAAACTTCTCTAGTATCTCTCGGGCATACTTGCCTTGAGACACAAACATCTCACCTTCCTGCTGCCATATTTCCAATCCAAGGAAATAATGAAGGAGGCCCAAGTCCTTCATCTCAAACTCCTTTGCAAGATCTGCCTTGCATGAGTGTATCAACTGCTCATCACCTGTTGGTATTAAATCATCAACATAAAGTACAATGATTAAAATATTACCCCACTCACACAACTGGTATAGGTTTACATCTCCTTCACTCTTGGTGAAGCCAAGTCCAGTGAAATAGCTGTCGATCCGAGTGTACCAAGCACGTGGTGCTTGTTTCAGCCCATACAACGCTCTTTTTAGCCTACACATGTGTGACTCGCTGTTGTAGATCTCAAATCCTTCAGGCTGCTCATTGTACACCTCTTCCTCAATGATCCCATTAAGGAACGCAGTCTTCACATCCATCTGATGAATGTGCCAACCCATCTGCGCCGAGAGAGCAAGGATGGTCTGAATAGAAGAATACCGTGCAACAGGTGCAAATCTTTCTTCATAGTCAATCCCCTCGATCTGTGAGAAGCCCTGGGCAACAAATCTTGCCTTATACTTCTTGACGCTCCCATCAGCAGCTTGCTTTACCTTGTAGATCCATCTTGATCCTATAACTGATTTTCCCACCTGCCTTGGAACAATCTCCCAAGAACTGTTTCTGACAATGGAGTCATACTCCTCCACCATGGCATCTACCCATGTGGGCTCCTACACTGCTTCTTCAAAAGAAGATGGCTCTATCATGATACACTTGCTCATAAGAGCCATGTATCCACAAATCGATCATGTGATCGCCTCTCGGTCGACGTTGTTATGTAGGGACTCCCACATTCCGTGCCGCATCAAGCTTCGCCCTCAACTTTTGTGTACGCTTTCTCGAACTGCTCCCATGTTTGGTTTCGCATGAGTGGAATCCTCCACTCCATGAATCTCCTCCTATGGCCGATGTGGCCGATCAACATCTAGAGGCTCATCTTGGGAACAAGAAGTTCCTCCTCTGCATGCAAGTGTATCTCCCTCTCAAGCGAAAACTTCATGGCTTTCACCTCATTGAATTTTATATCCCGTCGCACCACATTCATCTGACTGTATGGAAAATACACACGATAATTATGGGGTGTTTCTGTGTACCCCACAAGTATCCCAACTTCTGCAGTCGGCTCTAGCTTCTTCCTGGCATCCTTTGTGACATGAATGTAAAAAGATGATCCAAAAATCTTCAAATGATAAATATCAGGATTCTTACTAGTAAAATCTTCTTCAGGTGTACTCATGCCAAGTACTCTATGAGGACAATGATTTTGCACATAAACTGTAGTGTTGCATGCTTCTTCCCACAAGTGCATCGATAGGCCCTAGTCATGCAGCATCGCTCGTGCAGCACCCACGATAGTTCTGTTCTTTCTCTCTGCGACCCCATTCTGCTGTGGGTTATGAGGTGTTATGAGTTCTCTTCAAATTCCTTCTTTGCTACAGAAGTCTTTGAATTTTCCCGAGATGTATTCACCACCATTATCGCTTTGTAGAGCTTGCACTTGCTTCCCCGACTCCTTCTCCACCAATTCTTTGAACTCTCAGAAATTTGAGAACGTTTCACTCTTCTTCTGCATGAAGAAGATCCATCATCTATGAGAATAGTCATAAAAAAATATAACATAATACCTGTTTTTTGCTGTTGAAGCAACCGAGAAAGGTCCACACATGTTTGTGTGAATTCTCTCCAGGATCATTGAAGCACGGTTCTCCTTCTCATGAAAGGTGGTATTCAAAAACTTACCCATAGTACATCCCTTACACTGATCTGACTGCGCAAGAGTACCCTTAGGAATTCCAGTATAAATCTGCTGCAAAATCTTCAAAGCGCCATGGTGAAGATGGCCCATTCTCCTGTGCCATATTTCGCCCTCATCCTGGCTCAACACTTCTTCTCATTTTCCCACCATTTCAGTGTAGCCATCTACCTCCAGCTTGTAGAGATTCTTAATTCTAACCCCTATCTTCTTGGTTTGACCCATTGTTTTATGTCGAAGGAAGGCTTTTCCCTCACTGAAAACAACATCATAACCTTTGTCTTCCAGCATTGCGACCAAGACCAAGTTCTTCTTCAGACCTGGAACATGCATAACATCCTTCAACAAGAATGGATTACTGGACTCCCTCTCAAAGGTAATGGTCCCAATGCCAGTCGCACTGTACTGACCATCGTCGCCCATCTCTATATGCATATGGAGGTCCTTCTCCTCCAAGTCACTAAACAACTCTTTGTCTCCCGTCATATGGAAAGACGCACCACTATCAAGATACCACACCGATCCCATAGCTGCCTGAAACCAAGAATGTGATCAAAGAGAAAACCAATTTCAAAATCGCGAGGCTAAGGCGCTCTCCGCCGCGAAATGCGAAAGAAATTCTCTTGTTCTTCTTCCTCTCGTGGACAAGCATCGGTGAAATTCCTATTGTTCATGACAGTGAAAACACTTCACTTTGGACAAATCTTGCTTCTTGCCTTTAGCATCGGATTTTGAAGGATGTTTCTTCCCCTTCCCTTTCCTTGCTTTGGCAGCCAAAGCGCAATTCTCTTCATCTTCATTCTTCGATGAAGATCCATCCCTGGTACCCCGCCTTATCTCCTCCTGCACAAGATCCGACCAAATTCGCTCCCATCCTGGCAGTTTCTCCCGTCCATTGATAGAGTCTTCGTAGCTATGCCAACTCTTCGGAAGCCCAAGGAGAGCCAAGCTCACCAAGTCTTCTTCATCAACAGTAACCCCCACACTTCCCAGCTCATCCTTGCAGTGGACAAACTTCGTGAGGTATTTTGGAATATTGTCGCCTTTCTCCATTTTTATTTTTCTGAGCTTGTCTTTAAGTGCCAACTTCCTCTGGTCACTTCTGCTTTGGAACAAGTCTGTCAAAGCATTCCACATTAAGAATGGAGTGGCTTTCCCATGAATGTTGGACACAATATGGTCCTTCACACCTTCCAATAGAATCCTTCTCGTATTTGTTGTCTTATTTTGCCATGCGTCAAGTAATGCAGCATCACTAGATCCTAGCTTAGGAACATCGCTATCGATGACCTCCTTCAGTCCATTATCCTCCAGCACTACTTCCATCCTATCCTTCCAGGCTATGTAATTTGAGCCCCCATCAAGGGCATACTCCAATCGCAACCCATTGAAATCCATTTCAATGTATACTCAACTTCTGCACCAAGAATCTTCTGTAGAAAATTTGAATTGTCCACCAGCACAAACTCACTTTACACTTGAAATATTTAATTAACAATGCTCCGATACCATGTATAAATTATATGCACTAAGCATGCATATGTCCTAGATCCACCTGATCTCACACTATTTAACTTTATGCAAGATACTGAATCTATTCCACTTGTTAATCTTTTGCGGAAAATTTAATTGCACACACATGTAAAGCATAAATAAAAACAATCGCACATACCACAGTTTTTAACTGGGAAAGCCTGCAGCTGAAAAACCCAACTAAATATTATGTATCATGGAATCATATGACAATCCTCATACAAAGCTTATCAAGCTCTCAATATAGTACAATCGTCATACACTAATCAAGAACAATCTTGCAAATCCATGCACCGATCTTGCCCTCCTGCTAGCCTGCCTCCACTGCGCAATCCCTGCTGAGGAATAGCTCTAAATGAATTCGAATTACTCTTGCCTTGACTGCTCAATCCTCATTGGCAACTCCAATGTGTGTGTGATGCAATCAATGCATCACTATAGTCACAACAGATAGTCTATCTTGCCCTTTCACCTATCTCTCCACTGGGTCTCCACTGAAACTGACATGCACTGTAGTTAACTGTTGTATTGTTCAATGATTAATGAGTTATTATTTTTGAATTAATTAACTAATTAATTCAATTTTAATTACTAGTGTGGTATCATTCACTTGTACTAGATACAACTAGCTAACCGAGTCCAACTGTAGCAACCGAATACATATCTACAACTCCATAAACTACTCTTCCAACTCTATCATAACTCTGCCACTTGAGTTCTAATTGAATCCTCCATGCATGAACTCCAGTAAACCCTTGGGAATTGCATAATTCCCTCAGTCCACTGATGTGCCACATCTATGCACTAAAACAAAGTGCTCCAAGAGAATAAGTTGATGTTTAGAGTCTGATTATTATTAAGAGCTAATAATAATTGACATGCATCTATTTTTAGATTGACGATCTATGAATAGACTTCTCCCAATATTATAAAAACAGAATTTCATCTATTTTTCCAACTTGATCAACCATCCACAAATAGCATCCTGCAAATTTTGAAATATGATCACCGTGTCTAAAAATATACTTGCGCCAAAAATAGCCTGCGGGCCCACTTAGTGAAGGTGACTCTTTTCACTAAGGTCATCATCTTGTTGAATCTCAACACGTTTGCAAGTGGTATTTGGAAATTGCTGGCAGCAAAGGCAACCTCATTGGCAAGGCTATTTTAGGCTCTAGGAATGTAAGTAAGCTCATATTTCTCGAAAGTTTTGAGGAGGTCTAGGGCTGCATTTCTGTACTCTCTTAATCTTGGATTCGTGGCTGAGTATTCACCTTTGATTTTTTTAATGATAAGTTCTGAATCTCCTTGGGTTGATATTTTCTTAGCTCCTAAGTCTTCAAGCAAGTTCAAACCAAGGAGGAGAGCCTCATATTCTTCAATGTTATTAGTGCACTGAAATTATAGTCTGTATGAATGACCCTCATTTGTGTTATGTATCTAGACACTAGCTCCTGAACCAACCTTGCCACAAGAGCCATCAAAGCTCATGTTCCAAAGTGTTTCTACTTCATGTTTGTCACTACGTTGTTGTTCAGGGCTACTAGAGTTTTGGTTATCATTTTCTTCCTTTGAGGGTGAGTGTGAGTGATATGGAGGGACTAGTTCTTTCTCATTTCCTTTCACCCGTTTACCAATCTCATTTTCATTATACAAGATAAAATAATCCAAATCTGAATGAATGGAATACACCGGGGTGTTGTTTGGCCTCTCTAGGCTACTCACCATGTACTTCATGTGGGATCCTCGGTATAATCTCCTAGTTTGATTGAAAACATCGATAGTGGCATATGACATATCCATTTGGAGGCTGCCTTGAAGTTTTTCTCCCCAAGATCTAGACAAAAGCATGCCATACTTCGGGGGAATATCAGCAACCACTAGGTCCATAACTAGACTCTTAGCGGGTATTTGCGCCAAAGTGATACAAATATCCTTGATTAGACCCAAACATTTGACTCTACTCAAATCGAAAGAATATAATTCTTTGTAAGGTTTGGTTATTTCTAAGCCTAATCTATCCATCACAACTTTAGGCATGAGGTTGTGTGAGGCACCAGAATCTAGCATAGCATTGTGTAATATTTTTTCATGTATTTTTAGGCTAACATAGAAAGGAGGGACAACTCCTTATTGGTATTTTCCCTCAAATTCGGGACCAAACAAAAGTTCTGGTTTGTCATCTGTCAAGTTTAGCGTGTCTATATCGCTCCCTATGTTCAAAACTTTCAAAACTTGGGACCTGTACATATCCTGAGCTACCAGTTCAATGAGAGGTATGGTTATCTTGATTTTAGCAATCTCTCCTTCAAAACTGAAAGGTACTTGGGTTTTAGACATATTTACATCAGTTTTATCAGCCATAAATTTTTCTACATTTTTAAATTGCTGATTTTGATTTGGGGCTTTAGACAATAAAAAAATTTCAGGGCCACTAGTAGAGGTACTAGGGCAGCTTGTGTCACCACTTGGTTGGCTATTTTTGTCTTTGTTAAGATTATTTTTCTTAGCGATGGTGTTGGTATTATCTGCTATTATTTTAAGAATGTTTTCAGGGGTTTTCCTAACAGCAGGGTCTAAGTTGTTCTTCTTGGAGTTGTCTTGGTTTTTCCTACTCCTAAGATCATATTGCCTATGAAATTCCATTATGGCTTTTTCCAATCCCGACTCATAGTCTTCAGAGTCTTCATAGCTTGTTTCATTTAGATATGAGGAGAAGAAACCTTGTTCTTCTTATGTGAAAAAAACATCACCCTTGTTATCAGAGCCTATTAAGTTTAGGCGATTTTCATTCGGCTGTTCAATATCTCTTTCCCCTTCATCTACATAGTTATCCTAGAAGCGTGGCCTGATTTGTTGATCATTTTCCCCTTGTCTGATTTGGGTGAGTCTCTTCTGATGTTTTGATTTCGGTTTCTGTTTTGGGGATTTGGTTGGTTCTCTTTAGAGGTTCTCTTTTGTTTATGCATATTCTCTCCATCATTCTCTCCATGGTTCTAAGTAGGTTGTCAATCTTGGAACCAGATGAGGAGGTTGAGGGTATAGTTTCATCTTTATAGGTTACCCTCTTTTCTGATATCAGCCTACCTCTCTTCTCATTTAGTTGGCCTCTACACTTATAGCTCCCTTTTGCATGTCTTCTAAATTTAGGGTCTCTCTTTCTCTTCGCTGATGGGCCATGTCCGAGTCAAAACCTTCCGGAAATTTAGCTAAGGCTAGACCTAATGGGGGTTTCGTGTGAGGTGGGAGGGCATTGTAGACACTGTTAAACCTGGTGAAATAATCTTGGACACTCTCCCCTGCATTCCTCTTAAGATTGTTATATTCAGAGAGGATTTGGAGAGAGTTTTCTTAATCTCCCACTTGTTTATGAAAGTTTGGTAAAGAGAAGGGAGATCGTGTATGTTGTTTGGAGTTAATTTTTTGAACCATTTTTTAGTTACTCCTCCTAGGATTTGGGAAAAAATCCTCATATTCATGGTTTCCTCTTCTAATTCCATGTAATCAAAAGCATCATTTATTCTATCTACATGCTATTGGGCAGTGGTAGATTCAACCCCGGTGAAGCGAGGATTCTGGACTGATATTCATTAGGAAAAGGTGCCAAACGTTGTGGTAAAACCAGGGGAGCATACCAAGCTGCCATGATAGGAGCTAATAGTGGATTTACAAGCGGATTATTTTTGAGGGGAGGTGTAGGATGAAGCAAGGTGATTTTTATAGCGGTAATATAGATGGGTGCACTAGAAAATTTGGCCCAATTTCCAACAGCCACTTCGTCTCTATTCTGAAACATACTCGTCGCAAGAGCAACAGTTTGAGGCTGGAAAAAACGTGGTTAGCCATTATGTCACAATTTCGACGCTTTGCCAAAGTGTTGCAATACCGACACTTTTTCTGACGTTTTGAAAAGTGTCGTTATTACATCGTTTTATAAGCGTCGGTCTTCTGACAACACACAACTGTCAGTCTTCTGACGATCACAAACTGTCGGTCTTCCGAAATTTTTCAGGTTTTCATAAAAACGTCGCAATTCCAACGTTATGGCTTCCAATGTTTAATTCCGACGTTTTACAAATCATCGCAATTCCGACGAAATATCATCCAACGTTTAGTCCGATGCTTATGTAACGTCGCTTTGGCGACGAAAAAGCTAAAAATATTTAAAAAAGAAACGTCACTCTTTCGACGATCGAGGTGTCGGTCTTTTGACGCAAATGTAAAAATATTAAAAAAATTAATGTCGCTCTTCCGACATTTAAGTCGTCGGTATTCCGACGAAAAATTCAAAATATTTAAAAAATAACGTCACTCTTCCGACTTCTAAGGTGTCGCTCTTCTGACGCTTAGTTAAAAATATTTAAAATATATATATATTGTCTAATGTGGTTCAACACAAATATATTGCACCAAAGTTTATCGAGGAATGGATTAAATAGACTAAAATTTCTTAGGTTAATATTTCTGCTATGGAGAGATGTTTTAAACTATTTCAATTTAATTGATTCTGGTCTAGCATATAAAGTAGGAAATGGACATAAGGTTAGAATTAGAGTCGATCCATGGCCAAGAAGTGGTGACAAACATTGGATGGCACAACCTATAATTAATTTTCTTCGTGACAATGGGAACACTAATCTACCAAATTTCGACAACCCAACTCAATTTACCATTTGGAGGCAAGGATGTAAAATGACATAAGTATTGGATTTGGATGTAGGATTTCATGAGGAACGGAATATGTATTTGGAAGCATTGAGATAGTCTTGTATAAGGCTTAGTAACAAAGATGATGAACTCATTTTGTCACATTCTTCTTATGGGATCTACATGCAAAAACTTGGGTACAATCACCTAAATTAAGTATAAAGGAACGTTAAACATAAATGGTGGTGGAAAGTGTTCTATAAATCAAAATTTCCATCACAGTGTTGATTTTTCATGCCTCCAATATCATCGATCCCTCCACAATTGAATCTTTAATCCTCCACAAATCTGTCTTACCTAAGCTTCAAATAAACACTGGTATACACTTCTACATATGTGTTCTATCTGAACTCTAAGGAAGCACTAATTTACCCTTCAAATATACTCCACATATGTGTTATCACCACTCTACTTCCACAAAGGTAAGTCTGAGGTGTTCTTGGGCTCAATTCCATAGGACCGAGCTTTACAAGCTAGATTGGTATACGAAACATAAGTCACTGAGTCTTATCACAGTCTTGTAACTTAACACTGAGCTCATAAATAAAAATAGGTGACTTAGCTAATTCAAAAGTTATGTCCAAGCATCATTAAATAGGAGATAATTTGAGATTTTAATAGATTGTCACCGCATAAAATATGTCAAAATCCTGTAGCTATATCCCTAGCCTGAGACTGCAATGAAGAGGTCCAAAGTATGGCGGCTTCAATAGAACCAAGCCTCAATATAGGGTTGCAATAGGTCTGAGGGTTTAACTAATTCAAGTCTTAATAAAAGGCTACAACACAGAATCGAGCTCTTATGGGATATCTCTGTCCTCCAATAATGACAAACATTAAATTCTCTTGAGCATGGTAATAGAACTAAATTTTTTTACAACATTCCACAACATATCCATTCATTTCTAGAAATTCTGCAAGAAGAAAATGAAATTCATGTGTAACAAAGTATTATGAAAAGACTTCAAATTACTGTCATATTGGAGCAACTAGCCTCTGATAGAAAATATAAAAAGAAAAATCAAGACACTGAGTGTGCCCAAAGGATTGTCCTTGGAGTGGAAATTTCTATCTGGATCCCTACTTTTGCAAAAATATTTCTTATATATACAGAATTATTTACTCACCAGCAAAAATAAAAATGAAAATGGAATGGAATACACAATGAAATTTATATCCTTTTCCTTAAGGAAAATAAAATCAGAATAAGATGCAAGGTCTAACAATTTGGCATCCTCAATCAACAACGTATCTCTCGGTACCTTAGAGTTGTTAACCAGGTGAGAAGCCTTGGATTTTCAATGGTTTATTAATGTCCTACAAAACTAACAAAATAAAAATGAAGTAGTGTATGTTGCAATATTCTATTTCAACCTTCAGGATATGGAGGATGATTTCACGAGGAAAAGGCAATGGCCTTGCAATTTAAGTGGGCCATATTACAATAGTGTTTCCCATAAATGAGAGAATAGCAATGAGTAACCTCTCTTAATTGAGTCGTGACTTGTTTTTTGAAGGTATGGGCTCCAAACTCCAAACCTTGAAAAAAAGGAGAGAATGAATCACCATGGTGTCAAGAAACCAGAACTTAGCCTGAATATCCTAAAACTGAAGTTGGAAACATCGTCTCTCCAAGGTTGTTAATGTTGCAATCCTCTGTTCAACATTGATACAAATGTCGAAAACAAGTTAAAATATTAACCAAATAATAGCATTCAAAGGAAAGACTAGGATGTCACCATTTCTACCTGCTATCCTTGAAAACAAGGTGAGATTACTTACATGCTTTTGTGTTTGCAAGGTGGACTTGAAGACCATGTTCATCCCAGAATGAGCTCAAAATGTAATTTTGTTTTTGGATTCGTGAAATAGAAGGACAGTGTTGTCAAAAAATAGTGAAATGGAGATCCCATAGAGGGCCTCCACCTTTACCACACATGGATTTTGAAATGAGAAACTCTCATCCATAAATATGAAGTCCAAAGAATGTGAGGCAGTCAACACCCTTTCTTGACTACTATGTTAATGTATATAATAGACCCTAAATATGGTCATTTGAATCTCATATAGGGTCATAATTATAGAGATCGCCAAGCATAGGAGAGGTATACCTTCAGCCTCTCAAATAGTAGGTTTCTTCCAACTATCTGAAAGGCTTAACAGGTGTCCATGGATCAACAATATACTTACTTTTGCTTCCTCAATATCATTTGGGAGGATTGAAAAATAGTCAAAAGTGTGGTGATTCCATTTGCAATGACTAAACCTTAAACCTGCAATTTATTCCTCTTTGCCCATATGGAGATGAATTTTTCTGCTCTTCTGGAAAAGAGTTTGAACATGGTGTATCCCAGCATGATAGTCTCGCAATTAATTGATTCATTTTGATCATCTTATTTATAAAGATGATTGATTTAAGAAACTTCGCCGGGGGTAAGGCCAGAAGAGAGTATCTAAAGCAAAAGGTCCACAATATGAATAGGTAATATGGTTAGAGTATTTTTAAGGAATTTTTCTTTCAAGTTTTCTAGATTCTAACCCTTATTAGAATGGAATTTGAAAATTGCTCTCATGATCATGCAATCAATGTAACAACAACCATACAATCTAGGATTGATGATGAAAGGTGGTTGGTTGCAGATGTCATATAATAAGGTGACATTATTTTGAGCGAGGCGTTAGAATCAGTAATGGTGCAAGTAGGCACTTCAGTAAGAATCTTTTGTACAAGTATTTAGTGTAGACACTAATTTGTTGAAGAACTGCTTTTCATTTGTAGAGGAGGTATTACCGTATTAGTGTTTTCCTGAGAAAACCGCCTTTATAAAGATGCTTTTCAAAGTTCAGAATTCAATCATTAAAGCCAAAAATTGATGACGAGACAAAGTCAGATTCCAGTATCTCTAAAGCAGTTCATACAGACTATTGATAAAAAACTTTATGAGCATATACCTGAGCAATCAATCATGCAAGTGGTGAACATCGAAAATCCCTAACCCCTGCACCATCAGCTTGCTTGTAGGTTTCAATTATACGAGTGAATTCTCCCTTGCTTAATACAATTTGATGTTCCTCGGTAAGTGATACAAACTGTGGCACTATTGGCATTTCTGGGGATTGATCTTCCGCAAATTAAGTCGTTTCTGGATCAGAGGAGATGATTGTTTCTGGATCAGAGGAGATGATTGCATCTGGGTCAGAGTTTACTTCCAACTGATTATGTGAAGCAGTTCAATAGTTTACTTCATGCATTAAAAAAAAAACATAAAGCATGAACAAGATCGTACCTCTGTGGCTTGAGATTGGGACTTGCAGAGACATAGATGAAAACACTCTATGGCTTCAGATTGGGACTTTTTATGAAACCCTGTACACAACAAAAACCCACATCATTTTAGAAAAAGAAATCCTACATTTAAAAAACACAAGGCCAAGGATTTGAATCTAAAAAATACACATACCTTGCAGGAAATCATAGTTCTCAGTCCCCTTCCTAAAAACATCAAGCATAGAATCAATGAGCTCAGCTGCTTCCGTGTAATTCCCCTTGGCCCACTTGTTTTTCCAGCCCCAGATTGGCCAAAAATGAAGTTATCAGGTCTAAAGACCTGTCCATAACCCTTTCAAGCTGTAGATATGAAGTGTCCTGATATCTCTCAGTAGGATCCATCCTATGTTCTTCACAGACCACTTCCCAAAACTTGGAGCCAATCTGGTTGCCACATTGGCCCCCCTGAATGTGAAGGATCTCTGGCATTTTTTCTATCGACCCAACTCATATTTGGATCAGATCCTCCCTCCTTCCCTGCACAAACCATGCAACCGGAGGGAAATGAACGAGGGAAATTAAAACTTTTGATATTTCAAAAATTTTGACATTTTGAAATGAAGCACGTGTGTTTTTTTAAGGCCACTCAAATTAATTTAAAAATAAATATTTTTTAATAATTATAATCATTTTAAATAATTAAATAATTTCTAAATAATTAAATGTTTGTTTATTTTGATTGTTTAAAAATATTTACAATCAAAAAATAAAACATATCTTTTTGAGAAGCAATTAAAGTTATATGAGTAAATAATGGACTGATTTTTGCATATAGCAATCCTTCTACCCTACTAAATCATCATGCGTTATTAAAAGGAGTTTTAAACTTTACACTATTGAATTATGTTGTATTTTAAATATTTGAAGTTTTAATCTCTTATCTATATATATATATATATATATATATATATATATATATAGATATAGATATATATATATTCTTTTTTTCTTTTCTTTTTTAATTTATGTATTATGTATATAGGGGGTTAAATGGGTTAGAGGTTTAGAGGTTTATGGTTTAGGGGGTTAAATGGGTTAGGGGTTGGGAATTAGGGTTTAATGGGTTAGGGGTTAAGGGGTTATAGGTTTAGGGGGTTAAATGGGTTAGGGGTTTAGGGGGTTAGGGGATTTAGCAGTTAAGGATTTTAGGGGTTAGAAGTTAGGGGCTAATGGGGTTAGGTTTTAGGGGGTTAGATGGGTTAGGGGTCTGGAATTAGGGTTTAAGGGGTTAGGGTTAAGGGTTTAATGGTTTAGGTTTTAAGGGGTTAGGGGTTAAGGGTTTATAGGTTTAGGGTTTAGGGGGTTAAATGGGTTAGGGGTTTACTAAGGGTTTAGGGGGTTAAATGGGTTAGGGTTTAAGGGTTTAAGAGTTACGGGTTAAGGGACATTTAGAGGTTTATGGTTTAGGGGTTAAATGGGTTAGGGGTTAAATTAGTTTCTTATTCTTTGCGTCTCAATGTAACAATTTTGTAAGTATTGTTGCTTGTTGCCATGTCTTCTTTATTTATTAATTTATAGTATTTGTTAGCCATTGCTTTAGATTTATTGATGAAAATGTCTATTGCAATCAAACCAAATGTATGTTCAATCTCCAGTTTCAAACTCAGCCACAGTGTTGTCACACAATTTAAGTCCGGAGAATGGCCATCTGATGAAGTCTTAATAACCAAAATGTACCTCATGACTACTCCAGAAAATCTTAAGTTTGAGTGTCCCACAATCATGAGAAATTTGGCTCTTATACTTTTGCTCCACTTGACTGTGTCCTGGAAATACCCTTGTTTACTGCAAAAACATCCTAATGTTGTCAACCTTGTCCCTTAACAGAACAAGGAAACATATGTGATTGAGAGGAATGGAAAGCACTACAAAGTTGAAGAGAGTACAAAATACTAATATGGTTTAAAGGATAAGCTTGAATTATAATGTAGCAGTGTTGAAACAACTAAAAGTTGTCCCAAACAAATAGTTGATAATGCGAAACCTTCTTCTGTACCAGTCAAGAAAGACTACATTCATGTGAGAGCAAGAAGAGGCCAAGCAACTGATTGGCATAGCCTGGAAGAATATAGGGTATGGTTCCATCTTTTTGATGAAATATTTTATATACATTTTGTTTATCGAAGATTAACCATTTTAACCTTGCCAAGAAGGCGGAATTAACCCAATCGTAGGTCCCAATATGTCCTGATATATATTAACTCTATATATATATGAGAAGGAGTAATTATAAATACATAGATTGATAGAGGTGGCGAGACAAGGAGAGTCACAAGGGAGAGATGGAGATAAACTAAAGGAGAGGGGGGAGAAGGAATGGATCAGCTAAGAGAGAGAAGGAGAGGAGTGAGAGAGGTAGAGAAGGGTAAGAGAGGGAGATAGTGACACAAATATGGAAGGGGGGCAGAAAGAAGGATAGAGGGAGGGATATAGCTATGAGAGGATTGGAGGGTAGAGAGAGAGAGAGAGAGAGAGAGAGAGAGGGAGATTGGGGAAGAGAGAGGTCATATTAGATGCTCTGAAAGTGTTGAGGCTTCAGCCAAGTCACAAGTATTGTCTGCTAGGAAGGCTTTCCAAAGAAGTTGGCTCACATCACTGTGACACTATTACAGAATTAGAAGGGAAGAGAAAGGCAAAGCCTCAGGTATCATATGAGAGAAGGAAGCAATTAGCAAAATTGAGATCAAAAGCAGTGGAGTTAGCCAAAAATAATCTTACCCCAAAGATGGATAAGATAAAACTTGACAACATATTGGTCAATTTCCTTAACCCTTTATTGGTTATTCAGAAGGAGTATGAATACACCACTGTTAATATCAAGGTAACCAGCCCCTAGCAGATCAAGGGGTTAAGGGGTTTAGGTGTTAGATGTTTGGGGTTAGGAGTTAAGGGTTTAGAGGTTTAGGGTGTTGGGGGTTAAATGGGTTAGGGGTTTAGGGGTTTAGGGGGTTAAATGGGTTATGGGTTAAGGGTTTAAGGGTTAGTGGTTAAGGGTTTAGAGGTTTAGGGTTTAGGGGTTAAATGGGTTATGGGTTTAGAGGTTTATGGTTTAGGGGGTTAAATGGGTTAGGGGTTGGGAATTAGGGTTTAATGGGTTAATAGGGGTTAAGGGGTTATAGGTTTAGGGTTTAGAGGGTTAAATGGGTTAGGGGATTTAGCAGTTAAGGATTTTAGGGGTTAGAAGTTAGGGGCTAATGGAGTTAGGTTTTAGGGGGTTAGATGGGTTAGGGGTCGGGAATTAGGGTTTAAGGGGTTAGGGTTAAGGGTTTAATGGTTTAGGGTTTAATGGGTTAGGGGTTAAGGGTTTATAGGTTTAGGGTTTAGGGGGTTAAATGGGTTAGGGGTTTACTAGGGGTTTAGGGGGTTAAATGGGTTAGGGGTTAAGGGTTTAGGGGTTAGGGGTTAAGGGTTTAGAGGTTTATGGTTTAGGGGTTAAATGGGTTAGGGGTTAAATTAGTTACTTATTCTTTGTGTCTCAATGTAACAATTTTGTAAGTATTGTTGTAGCTTGTTGCCATGTCTTATTTATTTATTAATTTATAGTACTTGTTAGCCATTGCATTACATTTATTGATGAAAATGTCTATTGCAATCAAACCAAATGTATGTTCAATATCCAGTTTCAAACTCAGCCATAGTGTTGTCACACAATTTAAGTCTGAAGAATGGAAAACGGGCCACCCGAACGTGCACAAGGCACCCGGGCGGTCACAACTTAGCAAAACTGATATGGGCGCCCTCAAACGAAATGGCCCGACCAGACCCGAATGCGCCCAGTCTGGCGACCTCACACGATGCGACATGGCGCGCTCGATCGAACGATGCCACAAGGGATCAAATGGAAAACGGGCCACCCAAACATGCACAAGACATCTAGGCAGTCACAACTTAGCAAAATTGATACGGGCACTCTCGAACGTAACGGCCTGACCCGACCGCGCCCAATCGGGCAACTTCACATAGCGCGATACGGCGTGCCCGAACGAATGATGCCATAAGGGAGAAAACGGCAAACGGGCCACCCGAACGTGCACAAGGCACCTGGGCGGTCACAACTTAGCAAAACTGATACGGGCACCCTCGAACGAAACGACCCGACCCGACCCAAATGTGCCTGGTTGGGGGACCTCACATGGCGCAACACAGCGCGCCCAACTGAACGATGCCACAAGGGAGAAAACGGCAAACGGGTTGCCCGAACGTGCACAAGGCACCCGGGTGGTCACAACTTAGCAAAACTGATACGGGCACCCTCGAACGAGGTTCGTCAGGCGCCCTCACACGACGCGACACAACGCGCCTGACCGAACAATGCCACATTAAGGGAGAAAATGACAAATAGGCCGCCCAAATGTGCACAAGGCACCCGGGTGGTCACAAATTAACAATACTGATACGGGCACCCTCGAACGAAACGACCTGACCCGAATGCGCCCGATCAAATGACCTCACACAGCGCGCCCAACTGAACGATGCCACAAGCGAGCAAACGGCAAATAGGCCGCCCAAACGTGCACAAGGCACCCGGGCGGTCACAACTTAGCAAAACTGATACGAGCACCCTCGAACGAAACAACCCGACTCAAACGTGCCCGGTCAGGCGACCTCACACTGCGTGACATGATGCGCCCGACCGAACGATGCCACAAGGGAGAAAATGGCAAATGGGCCACTCGAACGTGCACAAGGCACCCAAGCGGTCACAACTTAGCAAAACTGATACGGACGCCCTCAAACGAAACGACCCGACCGACTGCGCCTGGTCAGGTGACCTCACACAGCATGACACGACACGCCCGACCAAACAATGCCACAAGGGAGAAAACGACAAGCGGGCCACCCGAACGTGCACAAGGCACCTGAGCGGTCACAACTTAACAAAACTGATACGGGCGCCCTCGAATGAAACAGCCCGACCCGAACGCACCCGGTCAGGCGACCTCACACAACACGACACGATGCGCCCGAACAAACGATGCCACAAGGGAGAAAATCGAAAACGAGCCACCTGAACATGCACAAGGCACCCGGGCGGTCACAACATAGAAAAACTAATACGGGCGCCCTCGAATGAAATGACCCGACCTGACCCAAACACACCCAGTCGGGCGACCTCACACGGCACGCCTGACCGAACGATGCCACAAGGGAGAAAACGGAAAACGGGTTGCCCGAAAGTGGACAAGGCACCCAGGCGATCACAACTTAGCAAAACTGATACGGGCACCCTCGAACGAAACAACGCAACCCGAATGCGCTTGGTCAAGCACCCTCACACGGCACGACACGGCGCGCCCGACCGAAAGATGCCACATTAAGGGAGAAAATGGCAAACTGGTTGCCCGAACGTGCACAAGGCACCCAGGCGGTCACAACTTAACAAAACTGATACAGGCACCCTCGAATGAAAGGGCTCGACCCGAACGCGCTCGGTTGGACGACCTCACACGGCGCTCCCGACCGAATGATGCCACAATGGAGCAAACAAAAAACATGTCACCCAAACATGCACAAGGCACCTGGGCGGTCACAACTTAGCAAAACTAATACGAGCACCCTCGAACGAAACGACCCGACCCAAACGCGCCTAGTCAAGCGACCTCACACAGCGCACCCGACCGAATGATGCCACAAGGGAGAAAACGGCAAGCGGGCCGCTCAAACGTGCACAAGGCACCCGGGTGGTCACAACTTATAAAAATTGATACGGGCGCCCTTGAACGAAATGACCCGACCCGACCGCACCTGGTCGGGTGACCTCACACAGCATGACACAGCCCGCCCGACCGAACGATGCCACAAGGAAGCAAACGGCAAACAGGTCGCCCAAACGTGCACAAGGTACCCGGGCGGTCACAACTTAACAAAACTGATATGGGCACCCTCGAACGAAACAGCCTGACCAGAACGCACCCGATCGGGCGACCTCACACAATGCGACACGGCGCGCCTGAACGAATGATGTCACAAGGGATCAAATGGAAAACGGGCCACCCGAACGTGCACAAGGAACCTAGGTGGTCATAACTTAGCAAAACTGATACGGGCACCCTCGAACGAAATGGCCAGACCCGTCCCGAACGCGCCCGGTCGGGTGACCTCACATGGCGCGAAACGGCACACCCGACCGAACGATGCCACAAGGGAGAAAATGGCAAATGGTCTGCCAGAACGTGCATAAGGCACTCAGGCGGTCACAACTTATCAAAACTAATATGGGCACCCTCGAATGAAATGGGCCGACCCAACCCGAACGCGCCCGGTCAGGAGACCTCACACGGCGCGACATGGTGTGCCCAACCGAATGATGCCACAAGGGAGAAAACGACAAACGGCTTGCTTGAACGTGCACAAGGCACCCGGGCGGTCACAACTTAGCAAAACTTATACGGGCGCCCTCGAACGAAACGGCCCAACCCGACCCGAATGCGCCCGGTCGGGTGACCTGATCACACGGCGCGACACGACGCGCCCGACCGAATGATGCCACAAGGGAGTAAACGGAAAATGGGCCGCCCGAACATGCACAAGGCACTCGGGAGGTCACAACTTAGCAAAAATGATACGGGCGCCCTCGAACGAAACTAGCCGACCCGAACGCGCCCAGTTAGTCGACCTCACACTGCGTGACACGGGGCGCCCAACCGAACGATGCCACATTGGAGTAAATGGCAAACGGGCCGCCCGAACGTGCACAAGGCACCCAGGCGATCAAAACTTAGAAAAACTGATACGGTCGCCCTCGAACGAAATGGTCCAACCCGAACGCACCCGGTCGGGCGACCTCACACTGCACGCCCGACTGAATGATGCCACAAGGGAGAAAATGAAAAACAGGCCGCTCCAACGTGCACGAGGCACCCGGGTGGTCACAACTCAGCAAAACTGATACGAGCGCCCTCGAACGAAACGACCCGACCCAACCGCGCCCAGTCGGGAGACCTCACACAACACGAAACGACGCGCCCGACTGAACGATGCCACAAGGGAGAAAATGGCAAACGGGCCACCTAAACATGCACAAGGGACCTGGGTGGTCACAACTTAACAAAATTGATACGGGCGCCCTCGAATGAAACGGCCCGACCCGAATGCACCCGGTTGGGCGACCTCACACAACGCAACACGAAGTGCCTGAAAGAACGATGCCACAAGGGAGAAAATAGCAAACAGGCCACCCGAACTTGCATAAGGCACCTGGGCAGTCACAAATTAGCAAAACTAATAAGGGCGCCCTCGAACGAAACGGCCAGACCCGACCCAAACGCGCCCGATTGGGCGACCTCACACGGCGCACCCGACCGAACGATGCCACAAGGGAGCAAACGACAAACGAGCTGCCCGAACGTGCACAAGGCACCTGGGCAGTCACAACTTAGCAAAACTGATACGGGCACCCTCGAACGAAATGACCCGACCCGACAGCGCTTGGTCAGGCGACCTCACACAGCGCGACATGGTGCGCCTTATCGAATGATGCCACAAGGGAGAAAACGGAAAAAGGGCTGCCTGAACGTGCACAAGGCACCCGGGCGGTGACAACTTAACAAAACTGATACAGGCACCCTCGAACAAAACGGTCCGACCCGAACGAACCCGATCGGGCGACCTCACACAGTGCGACACGGCGCGCCTTACCAAACGATGCCACACGAGATCAAATGGAAAATGGGCCACCAGAACGTGCACAAGGCACCCGGGTGGTCACAACTTAGCAAAACTGATACGGGCGTCCTCAAACGAAAAGTCCCGAGCTGACCCGAACACACCGGGTCGGGCGACCTCACACGGCATGCCCAACCAAACGATGCCACAAGGGAGAAAACGGCTCTCGGGCCTCCCAAACGTGCACAAGGCACCCGGGTGGTCACAACTTAGCAAAACTGATACGGGTGCCCTCGAACCAAACGGCCCGACTCGACCCGAATGCACCCAGTCAGGCGACCTCACACGGCGTGACACAGCACGCCCGGCCGAATGATGCCACAAAGGAGCAAATGGAAAATGGGTCGCCCGAACGTGGACAAGGCACCTGAGTGGTCACAACTTAGCAAAACTGATACGGGCGCCCTCGAACGAAACGACCCGACCAGACCCGAACGCATCCGGTCTAGCGACCTCACACGGCGCAACACGGCGCACCCGACCGAATGATGCCACAAGGGAGAAAACGAAAAATGGGCTGCCCGAACGTGCACAAAGAACTCGGGCAGTCACAACTTAGAAAAACTAATACGAGCGCCCTCAAACGAAACGGCCAGACCCAACCTGAACACGCCCAATCGGGCGACCTCACACGGCACGACACGACGCACCTGACCGAACGATGCCACAAGGGAGCAAACGGAAAATGGGCCGCCCAAACGTGCACAAGGCTCCCGACGGTCAGAACTTAGCAAAACTGATATGGGCACCCTCGAACGAAACAACCCAACCCGAACGCGCCCGGTCGGGCGACCTCACACGGTGCGACACGGCGCGCTCGACTAAACGATGCCACAAGGGAGAAATCGGCAAACGGGCTGCTCGAACATGCACAAGGCACCTGGGCGTTCACAACTTAGAAAAACTGATACGGGCGCCCTCGAACAAAACGGCCCGACCCAACCCAAACGCGCCCGGTCAGGCGACCTCACACGGCGCAACACGACGTGCCTGACCGTATCATGCCACAAGGGAGAAAATAGAAAACGAGCCACCCGAACGTGCACAAGGCACCCATTCAGTCACAACTTAGCAAAATTGATATGGGCGCCCTCGAACGAAATGGCCCAACCTGACCCAAACGCGCCCAGTCGAGCGACCTCACACGGTGCGACACAGCACGCCCAACCAAATGATGCCACAAGGGAGAAAATGGCAAACGGGCCACCCGAACGTGCACAAGGCACCTGGGTGGTCACAACTTAGCAAAACTGATACAGGTGCCCTCAAACAAAACGACCAAACCTGACCTGAACGCGCCCGGTCTGGTGACCTCACACGGTGCGCCTGACCAAACAATGCCACAAGGGAGCAAACGACAAATGGGCCGCTCGAATGTGCACAAGGCACCCGGGTGGTCACAACTTAGCAAAACTGATACGGGCGCCCTCGAACGAAATGACCTGACCTGAACGCGCCCAGTCGGGCGACCTCACATGGTGCGACACGGCGCGCCTGACCAAACGATGCCACATGGTAACAAACGGCAAACGGGCCGCACGAAAATATGCTTATCATGTTTTTTGTTTCCACAAAATATTTCACCCAAGCTTAGCTCTTTTGGAAATACACTTTTGCTTTTGGTTTCTATTTCAATGCATCCTCTACTTCTTATTCCAATGAGTGGCTTATTTATTCTAGAGCATATTATTATATGGTTAAGCATAAATGCAATTTTGTTGCTTGTAATGATTGTCACACCAATTTTTTTTTCCTGTTGTTGGTGATGTAGGGTCTATAACAACTAAGGAATATAACATACATTTCAATAATGTATTATGTGTTCCGAGTCTTTGTTGCAACCTTTAATTAAAATATCAAATCACTCATTCAAGTAAAGTTAGAATAGTAGCATTTTCATCTTACCAAGTTGTAATCAAGGATTTAAAAGATCCCAAGCATGTCCTAGCCTTTGGAATAATATACCAAAATGTGCAAGTTTTCATGTATAAGTGTAATGTAAATTTTTTAATGTATAAGCATGTTTTCCAACAAAAAAAAACATTATCCAATAATGCAATACTCATTATATCCAAATAAATCATATTTATATAAACAAAATGTTAAATAATATAATGTTTTCATATTCAAATGTTGAACAATTGTTAATAAAGTAATACTTTACATGTCCACGCATGTAATTGTTTTTCATGTCCAAGTTTGTTGTCCAACCAAACAAATGTTTTCATATTAAAATATTGTGTTGTTTAAATGTCGGTCTTGCGACGCTTGGGAGAAACCGTCAGAAAAACGACGTTTCTCATATAGACGTCGGTCTTGCGACGTTTGGCTTCACAACGTCGCAAGACCGACATCTATATGAGAAATGTTTCTTTTCCGACGGTTTCTCCCAAGCGTCGCAAGACCGACGGATGTGTAGGCGATGTCGCAATTTCGACGTTTCATCCCATAAATTTCATAACACCGACGAAATGTTTAAAACGTCGCAAAAGCGACGATATCCCTAAACGTCGATATAGCGACGATTTGTGGCGGGATTTGAAAATTTGATAGAAATTGGGGAAATTTCCGACATTACGAAAAAAGTGTCGGAACTAAAGTGTCAGAATTTCTGCCAAATGTACTAGTGGTGTAGTGGAGGTACCTGGACCAGAAGACTGATTCGGAGCATATTTGGTATGGAAAGAGTTAAAGTGGTGGAGAAGCTGAAAATCAGATGGGGTGGAAGGAGAGGCTTCTCTACTATAACTCTGCTGCAAGTCTATGGGCTCAAGGTCAGTATGGTCAATCCTACTGTGTGACTTGGTTCTGAAAAGGTTTCTCGTATGGTGCAAGTCAAACTGGGGATCTTGCAAGGCTGTGAGTTATTCAAGTACAGAGCTTGCTTTGTGAATGGTCCTAATAGTAGTTAAGTTTCCAGTTTCAGAATTTTGCCACAAAAATCCTTTCTGGTTCGTCAACTTTAGTAGGAGGGTTTGGGTCTGGATGAGATCAGGTACTAATTCTTCGCGAAGCTAGATTTCAAACTCAAAATTAGAGAGGCTGAAAGATTTTGAAATTTTTCGAAAAGTTTACCTCTCTTTGTGTTTTCTAAACTCACACAAGGTGTGACTAGATCTCTAAACTTCTCAGGGCTGATTTGACACAATCCTAAGGGAAGTCTAATTAAGAACTAGTTAAGTGGTAGGCCTACTAGAGGCTAGTGGAGTCGCCAGGTGGATGTTTTTAATTTGTTTTTAGGATGTATGTCTATGGTCCGCCACCAATAACTGACAAAAAAAACCAATCTATGAATTTTTTGGGGTTTTCTGAGTTTCCTATATGTAGCCCTAAGGTTTTTATGAGTGTACTATAGTTGGGTCATCATTTTTCTAGGATGGTGAAACAATCGGGTTCTACTCTTGGTTATCAGTTGATTTTCTAAGCTTAACTGAAGGTCAAATGAGTCTATAAGAGTTTTTAGGCTACTATATACTAAGTGTCCCACCGTGATCGCCATTAAGTTAGTGTCCCGTGATTTAGCATATTGGTAGACCAAATGCACAAGGTAACATCATACGAGTCTTTGGAGTCCTAGGACCTAGCCTTCCTGGACTCAAAGAGGGCTCTCTCTATTATGTGCGAAGGATGTGAACTTGTTCGCTTTAGATGGTTGATTTTAGGCTAGTTGTTAAGTGTAGGGTTTGTTTGTTTGGTTGGTTGGGTAAGATGATTGAGTAGGATAGGTGGAATGAGAGGTTATCAAACATTGGGCTATGGAGTCTATGAAGTCATTGATATCTCATTAGTGAATCAGGGTACATCACAGGGAAAATCTAGTGTAGTCAGTGGTTCTTTAAAGTTTATGTGTGAGGTGAAATGGACATTAAGTTTGTGAAACAAGGTAGGAAAAAGGGCAGTTAAGGATCCTTTGTCAAATACCTATGAACAAGAAGGTCTTAAACACTGATAAGTAAAATATACTAATCATGAGATAGGGCACACCATTTACTCAATGGCAAAATTTTTAAACAAATAAACATTCAAGATAAACAATCCAGTGGAACAAAGGAAGCAAGAAAACTCATCTTACTCCAATGATCCTACTTTCAAGGTTCGAAAACATATAAGAGACAAATAGCATCAATAAATGAAGAGGGAACTCCTAAAAATAATTCATTAAACTATAAAGAACTTTAAGGCAAACTGATAAGCATATACAAAGGGCAAGATCGAAACAAGACCTCTTTAGCTTAACCTAACAATCAATACATCAAAGAGAGATTTCAAGACAGAGTTTAGATAGCATCAAATAAGTAGGGCTTACCATAAATCATATTTGTAAACTAGCATATTAATCCAATGATGAAATAAACAAGCTTATATGGGCCTAAGGAGAAACCAAGAATTCCTTAAACTAACCCAGCAAAGGAAAACATAAAGACAATAGCAAACAGGAGGACTGAGGTGCCTCAAACAACATTTCTCATCCTATACTCTTCTGAGCTATCGCAATATAGAAATATGGACATATGATCAACAAGAAAACATGAACAAATAATAGATACATCACCATTAACTAAACTCATGGATCCTGCAAGCAAGCCTTCATCATCATCAATCAAGCAAAATCATCCACAAGCTCCACAACACCAAATTACTCTTCAACCTCCAAGAACTATGTATTGCTCTCAAAATCATCAAAAGCCCATCATTACAACGAATACTCATGTTCTATATAACAAGCAAGGAGGAGGAAAACTTAAAATACTATCTAGAAGTCTATTGGCTAATCAGAAGTATCTCTATTGTCCTTGAGGCCTTGCAAGGCCCAAGGCACAAAAATATCTAAAATAAATATCTTTTCGGCCATTTTTAGCAAAGAAATTGACCTTTAGGCTCTGAAAAACCTCCTAAAACTTACCAAATGCACATTTTGAATTTTCAACCACAAGAGCGTAGCATTGTGTTTTTAAAATGAATTTCAAGCCAGGAGCGTAGCACAAGAACAAGAAAAACGGGTCTTCTTACAACAGTGTTTTGAAGGCCTTCCCGATGTCAGAAAAGGCTCTGTGATGGCTCGTTGGAAATCCCTTGAAATATAATTTCCAAATAGACCCTTGGTTATCTAATATTACCTATACAACCTTCCCAAAAATTTAACATTCCAAAACTGGTAGGAGCGCAACACATGTCTTGAAAATCAGGCAGAATGATGAAGATTTGGGTGTTTTTGACCCTTTTGGAGGACCAAAACAACTCCAATTGATTTGAAACTTTGTGAGCATGTTGTATGAATGATGAGGAACCCAAAAATGCAAGCCTTTTCTCCTGAAGATGCTCTGAAAAATAGCGTAGCACCATGTGTGTTGCACTCCTAGCCTCAAAATTTGCAAAAAACAAAAACTTGTCAAAATTCTCCCAAATTTGGTGGAAGTATGTCTCATGGGTCTTGGGAGACCTGTAGAGAAGATTGAGCCAAAATACTAAGGTTCGCTTGGCTCTTTTCCTTTTTTAGTGCTTGGATCTCAATTTGGGCCTTTTTTATTTTTTCCCTTGCAAATTGGTTTCTTTGGGCATAATGCTTAGTCATTCTTCTTTGTAACTCCAAGTCTTTGTTAGCCTTCTCCAGCTTGGCCTCTGTTGGAAATACTGAGAGGGGGAGTGAATCAGTATTCCTTTCAATTAGAGCATTAGTTAATCTTCAATTATTATCAGTGTTTGTACAATGATAGCAGCAAACAAGAGGAACATAAATGCACACAGGTTTTAAGGTGGAAACCCACTCCGGGACAAAAACCACCTAATGTTTTTCTAATAACTCTTTAATATTCAACTCCAATTGAAAATAAAGCTCCAACTTCCTAGAATATAGAAAATAATTCTTCTCCAACTCCTACGGAGTTATGGGGCACCGTCTCGAGATTCTTCAAGATAGTCAATTGAACTACATTCCCCAACACCCAATGAGCTACAACCTACGCTAGCACCACCCTACCACCATATAGAAGAATAAAAGAAGAATGGACTCCCATACTGTGGAAAATGGTTCACTTTACAATGATATAGAATGATGTAAAAGAAGAATATATACTAGACCATAACCCCAACTTTGACACAACCACCTTATATTAAGCCCTACTTAAGGTGTTTAATACGTAGAGTCTGGTCCTTTGCAACCCTTGACAACACATGATTTAGCTTTTTCTTTCCTTCTAGGAGCTCGATATTGAATCTGGTGTATCTCTATTATTTCAGATCCTCAATATCTGATTTTTGGTCTTGCACTAGTCCTCTGAGTCTTCTTTCCAATGCCATAGGTCTGACCTAATTTGGATTCTTCAAGAAATAGTTATGCCCAATCTCTCACAATGCCCTAATTATGGACTGTTTAGCAAATTGAACTTGTACGAAATGCCACGTGTCATTGTTTTTTCATTTGGCTCTGAAATTAATAGAGAAAAAATTACAGCCTGTGTACTATCTTCCACTTCTTACGGAATTCCAATCTGATACTCAGAGAGAGAGTTATGACGATTTTACCAAGGTCACTTCTTTGAGATGAATTTCAGGGGCCCGTAAAACCTCGACTTCCACAAAGATCGAACACACCTACACTTGCGCACCTTGGATCTGAATCATTTATCAGAAGCTTCTTGAGGATTTAGGCTTCGCCTTATAAAATTTTCCAGCTTCCGAACCTTTAGTAGAAAAAAGGTTAGAGCGAAAAATTCCATGATGACCCTGTTTAGATAGTCAATCCTCAGACAAGGAGGAAACAGAAGATCACAAAGTATATAAATGCTTAAGTTGAGAGGATTCAACAAGTGAATGTGGGAAGATTTTAGGAGCATTAAAAATATTAATTATGACTTTTCAATGACCCATGCCCCAACCCCATGGGGTTTTAGCCCACTAACTGGGGTTACAAACTTCAAACATGAATATCTCTCAAACCGTGAAGAATTACATGGTGTGCCATATATCAAAAGAAACATCTCGACAAGTAGAAAACATCAAAAGAATTATTGACCTAGAATATATTAATTTGGTAGGTCAAAATTCCCATGAAATATTGGGTTAGCCCCTGGTGCTGCTTGGGTTGACATCAATGACAACCACTGATCAACAGCCTTGAGGTGTATGTTGGCCTTCTCAAGCCATGATTCCCTATCATGTTCAATTTATATTGCAAGGAGTTCATGGAGAGAAAGTTGTTCTAATTGGGCTGATTCTTCTTCCCTCTACTTTGCCAATGCTTTTCGCAGACCCATAATTCTAGGTCTCCTTCTAGTTTGACCTTCTTCATCCTCACTCTCTTCATAAGTGCTCATGAACTCTTCCAACTTCACCTGTGCCCTTTGAGCCTCTTTTCGGTACCTGAGTGTTCTTGTTTCATGGATGGCCTGTTGGGCACTCATTTGCTTGTTTTACATCTGATAGAAGTGAATGACATCTTTTTCTCTTTCTAATTCAGCTTCCAAGTCCTTGATTTGTGCATTCCTGTCTTGGAGGAGGGAGTTTGAAATTCTTGTTTCATTCTCATCATCACTGTTTATGTGAATAAGTTCAAACTCTCTTTCTTCTTCATGCTCTTCCTCTTATTCTTCCACTTGTTTCTTACCTTTGTCAATCTTCTGAGTTGAGGAGGATGGCATGGCCCCTTTCCCTTTGGAGGCAGCAAACAAATGCTTCTCTCCTCTTTGATAGGTAAGAGGTAAAGATGTAATAAGTTTCATCTGGATATCTCCATCATTGGTGACATTAAGAGTGCTTTTCTCCTTATTAATGACCCCTGCATGTGTGTTTTCTTATTTTTGTTCTTGACTACCTTCTTGAGAGGCACTTTCATTTCCTCCCATGCTAGCATCACTACCTTGATCTTCATCATTGTCATCTTCCTCCATGTCCTCTGCATTGTCATCCTACATGTTTGCAACATTATCATTTACATTGTCATTTTCTTTGTTGTCATGGTTAGAGGTGTCCTCATCACTGCTTGGTGCATTTTCATCCTTTTGGCTGCCTTTTCAGTTCATGGGATCATTGTTGTCACTTTTGTTAGGGCTATTTGTCATTATTTTTTCTTCATTATGACTATCATTAGCCCCTTCACTGTTTGGCCCAATGTCTTCATTATTTGGCCCACTGTCTCCACTTTCAAACTCTGCCTCTGTCTCTACATCTTCGTTGTTTTCATAATTGGACTCCTCATTATCATTTCTTTCATCTCCCTTTTCTTCACTACTATCTTTGTCTTCATAATCTGCCTCTGTTTTTCCATCATCTTCAATCTCTGTATCATTGCTTGCATTTTCTATGGGGTCACTGTCAGAGGCATATTTATTAGTTTCTCCTTCATTTTGACTGTCATTTTCTTCTTCATTACTGTCACTTGTCTTGGTTTCTTCTTCATCTGTTTCTCCCTCAATATTTGCCTCACTGCCGTTGTCACTGCCCTCTTCCTTAGCAACACTTTCTTTGTCTTTTTCTCAGTTGTCTGGCTCACTGCATTCACTATTTTTCCCACTGCAATTTCCTTCAAACTCTGTCTCTTCTTGACTGCTATTTTCATCTTTGTCACTGCTCCTTTTATCACTGCTATTGGGATCACTGTTTTCTTCTTTAACTTCACTATTTTTGTCATCAAAATATGCCTCTGTCCCTGGACTGTCATTGGTTTCTTCATCTTCATCTAGCTCACTACCTTTGTCTTCTTGTTCAATTTTTGGTTCACTACCTTTGTCACTAATTTCTTCTTCATCAACACTTTCTTCTCTGTCCTCTTCCTCATCATAATTAATTTCTTCACTTTCATTTTCCTCTTTGTGACAACTTTTTTCATGTTCTTCAACACTTTCTTCTTGTTTTGAGGCTTTAGGAGAAGGTGAAAGAGGGAGGCTTGTTTGGGGAGAGGATTCATGTGAAGAGGATGATTCATGGTCAGTGATGGGTGATGGAGGAGTGGAGGAAGGTGGATGAGATGATGATGGTAAACTTTGCAGAGGAAGAGGTTGTGGATTTGTGAAAACATCATGGGCGATGAAAAATTCCCATGGGATGCCTTGTTTCTCTAATTGGTGTAAGACAATAATTTTGATGAGGGAATGGTGGAAAAGACTTTGCATTTGCTATGAAGGATGTCTCCTTTGCACAATGGATGACATTTTATCAATACTTTTATAAAGGTAGTAGGGAAAATGTAGCAGCTTGGCCTTAGTGAAATGCATGAGTAGTCTTATGTGGTAGGAATAGATCCTGGAAAACCTACCCTCACAAGTGAAGTACTTCATGATGACTTTCATTAGGGGGGCATATCTTTCCAAGAGATGGGAGAAGGGAAAAATAGTTTTGCAATCAGCTTGGAAACTTTGTTTTAAGAAGGGCTAATAATGGCTTAGGTCTAGATACACCTGTTTGAACCATTTTTCTCCCATGCAAGGTATTATAGTGGCCATAGAGATTGCATTGGTGGTCAGCTCAAAATTCACTCCAGCTAGATGTACTTGGTGGTCATGGAGGTTAAGGACAAAAATTTTGGTCAACTGAGGGTGACTTTGGACTCTCTGTACTTTCTCACAGAAATCAAGACAACCTACCTCTCTGAAATATGCAACTGTAATAGGAGAGGTTGTCAATTCTTTAGTGTTTACAGGCTCAAACCTATTTTCTTTCCCACCCTTCCTCTACTGCTATCAACATTGCCTTCTCCAAGCATTTTGTCCTTTGCTCTTGCCTTTAAAAACAAACCCTGCAAACTATTTGTGAAAGGATATGGAGAGGGCAAGTGAGAGGTTAATGAGGAAAGGAAATGATCTAAAAATTTGGAGTGGAAAAGAGGAGTGAAGAAGGACGCATTTGGCCTTGATGTGTTTTCAGTGTGTAGATGGATGGGAGCTTTTTAATCAGCAATTCTTGCAAACATGGGGAGCTAACCTTTCTTCCTTTAGGGTTTTTTCCTCTTTCTTTATGCTCACCCTTCACATTTCTTTATAATTTTACCTTTAGATAATAGGAAAAGGTATAAAATGTCTAAATACCTCTCAAAAATCTCATAGCTGAAGCCACAATACACATGAATGTAGCATTGGCCAGTCGAGTGGCTTCTACACGACCTGTCGGGTTTTCCTTGAACGCAGTGCAAGAGCGTAGCACGGGCGAGGCCTGAACGGGTAGTCGGGTCCTCCTGGGCAACCATGAACGGACAAGAGCGCAGCACAGACTGTTGGGTCGGGCGGCTTCTGCACGAGGTGTCGATTCGGGCTTTGAGAGATGCCTGTGCATAGCACGGTGGAGTGTCGGGCGCCCTCTACACAAGGTGCTGGGAAACCTCTACACGCCTGGGCGCATAGCGCAGTGGGGTGTTGACTCCTCCGGGCGGAGACTGTACATGCAAGAGCACAGCATCGAGTGGTCATGCATGCGGTCGGGTCGGGCTATGGCCCTATGCGCAGCGCTGTTACACAGGCGCGCATCATTCTTTTGAAAAATACACAAGTAGCATGCACATGTGTGTAGCGTAGCCTTTCAAGAGCACAACACAAAGGTTTTTTCCCGAATAATTGCCAGAAAACCCTGATCTCTTTGCTTGAAAACTTTTCTCTCTTTCTTGCATATAAAAAATGATCTTAAATGATAACCACAGTCTTTTATACCCTTGGAAAATAATTAAGACCAAGAACCCCCTTTACTAATTTTTTCCTTTTGGGCTTTTTACCTTCACTGATATTTCTTTTTCTCTTGTGTAGGAGGTGATTTAAGCAAAAAGTGACCTTGGTTGGATGTTTCCAAACACACCATTTTTTTCCTTTGGCCACTTTTGTTTATTGTAGATGCTATAATATAGTGTTTTGTTTTCTTTGTCATTCTTTCGAATTTTGGCAGCTTTAGTCACTTACTCAGAAAACTCATGATTTGCTTGGTTTTTCCATTTTGACACTTTGAACTTATGATCTCTTTCCTTTGACCATTTTGATGGATATTAACAGTACTTGAGAGTTTTGTCTCCTTCACACTAATACTTTTTTCAAACTGTCTTTTTGGTGCAATGAAACAGTGTGCCTTAATAAGACTTGTAAGTCATTCCCTGACATCATTTTTTAATCTTTGCCTGTTGTCATCAAGGAGGTCCCTCACTTTGATTTCTTGCTTCAATGAATCTTTAATTTATGCATAGTTGTGCTTATGTACCTCTGTCTTCATGATCCTTTGTATGGGATCTTTGTTGGGCAACACCTTATAGCCAATTAGTCATGAAACCATGATTCTCTTTGTGAACTTAGGCATGTTGCTTCTCTTCTACTATGGATGTCCTTGCTGAGTTTGGCTTCTCACCTTGCCTCTCTTCTACTGATAACCCTCATAAACCATTCCTTCAGAAATTTTTTAAGATAGGCTACTGTCCTTTTGCAGACTCAATGCTTTGATCAAGGAGGTCCTTTTGGAGGTTTTTGATACCTTTTGGACAATCATAAGCTCACCCTTGCTTTGTGTGATGGCTCTTTTCATCTGATTTCATCTTTGGGCATATGTAGAATAGTGAGTTTAGAAAACCAAAACAATGAATAACCTAGGAGACCCTACATGACCTATTGAGATGCCTTTTGGACTTGGTGCTTTGGCTGAAAACTGAATCAGGGTTTGGAGGTGTAAAACACAGTTTGACCAACCCTTATGCATTGTAATCCTAGAAACTGATAACTTTGATTTATCTAAAGAGCCTAGAAAGGAAGTTTAAAATCACTACTGCTGGAGGCACTTGGTGAATAAGGGAAAAGGTTTAGGCTATTTGGCAAACCAAGGTGTAAAAATAGAAGGCTTAGGAAATCAGAAGCAGAGTGGTAAAGTTTGAGGTGGTAAACATAGTGAGAATGAGGGATATAATTCCATGATTTGGTCTTCTGGGAGTGAGAGATTAGCCATGCCTTGGTAGAGTAGTAGAACAGTAAAAATTTATCCTAAGGGTAATTAAGGTAGTGAGATTTCTTAGAACTCACAAGATTCATGAGTTTTGTTTGTAGAAATCTAGGATAAGCATTTAGTCATCTACAAAGGAAAAAATCATTGATGACTAACAGAACCAACGGATGTGAAAATGTCTAAATGCAGCTCCCTTCATCAGTATTGTGCCCCCACTTCTGGCCTCTATTACTCTGTTGCCTCCACGGGATATGCTTTCATTCCAAATGCTAGATAATATGGAACTGAAAATTTATTACAGGGCCAGCGCGCGGAAGCTGCATTAACCTGTAACAATTGCATTCGCATTGCTGGAAAGATTTAGCAGTAAGAATTGCATTCGGGCAATATTGCTGGAAAAAAGGCGGTAAGAATTGATGTCAATTGATTAACTATGAATTAGTAAACTTAATTAAAAATTACTAATTAGACTATATGTTAATTGATTAATTAATTTTATTTTATTTTTATGTTAGGGGCTTAGGGGTTAGGGGAATAGGGGATTAGGGGTTAGAGGATTAGGGTTCAGGGGTTAGGCCATGCACCATGAGTTGATTTACATGTGACTCTATTGGCTTGCCATGGTAGTGTATATTAGTTGGGTCCCACAAAATTTCCCATCGCATTAGACCAAGTTACCAAGAAAGGAGACATGATTATGAGAGGTGTGATAAAAACATGCACTAAACCCATTTCCCAACCCATATTAACAATTATATACCAATGTTGGCTCTCACTATTTTAGATAGGTTCAAGTTTCTGCAACCTTGTTCCAACATGTGTAACCTTGTCTAGTCCACTAATCATCTTATTTAGTGTAGCGTCCTTGCCATATATGAACCATGAGGACTTCACCCTGTTGACCAACATCTTATAATGTTCATTCATAAAGGAGGTTTTTAAGTTATGACGAATAAATTCAATATATTGTAGGTATTGGGGGGATAAAATTGGGTGTATCGGTGGAGGGGGGTGGGGGGAGGGTTTAGAGGTATTAGGAAGTATACAATTAGGTATTTAATAAAAATAGGGAGCCTTAATAGGAAATATGTATTAGGAGGGGGATTCAAGAAAATGATTTTGGGATATCTTTATCAATATCTATGGAAATTGAGGTTATTATTTAAAATCCCTTGAATGCATGTGCTATGTCACGAGTTTAAAAGTGAAGGTCTTGTGAGATGACCAGATCAACCTACTCCTACAATTGATGTGGTTGACAATGAATGGTTATTTTCTCAAGAAGATGTTATTTGTTTCTTTATATTGTTATGTTTAGCTATTCGAGACTTGTGGGACTTGCAACATTATTTTATATATATTTTTTGGTTTACTAGCTATCAGTGACTTGTGAGACTATCTTGTTGTCTAATAAACTACAACCAGGGGGATAAGCTATCAAAGTTATTTGGGGTTTTCAATACTAGCTTGTAGTTGTCTAATAAAACACGACTCATGGGAATATAAGATATCAAAAGCATTTGAGATTCATAGCTATCCCAGGCCACACCAACCCTCAACGTGGATATATTTTTTTTGTATCTCTTCCTTGAATTTTGAACCTTAACAAAATTTCAAAACAAAATCCTCAAATTCCAATCGCACTATAATTTTTTAATAATTACAACTTTTTTTAATAAAAAAAACAAAATTGAGATATATAATATTATATATATATATATATATATATATATATATATATATATATATATATATATATATATATATATATATATATATATAGATATATATATAATATTATAGTGATAATATTTATTTAGCTATATAAAAATGAAAATCACATGATATATGAGAAATTTTAACTATATAAGTTCAAATTCAACTCATGACATTCATGTTCATATTCAACAATAATGAAATATAAGAAAAAATCATCATATCTAAAATATTTGATAAAATTCGTCATGAAATTCATGTGTGTGTGAGGTTTCTAGTATATTCCCTTATCCATTTGGATGAATACTATCCAGATCGATTGATCTGGTCAAAGAATTCCATTTAGGGGAATGCACACAAAAATTGGGTTGCAAAGCCTTTTTAGAATCAAATACCACAGAACGACAAAGGTGGTCGTGGAAATATTTATGGAAACACTCTTTTCAACTCAAATGTAAAGTGATGTTATGGTTGACATTAAATAGTAAATTGCTAACATATGAAAATCTACTCAAAGAGGATGGTCTGGAACAAATCGTTATGCCTTATGCCATGTGGAGGAAAAATCCATCTCTCATACATTCATTTCATGTCCCTATATATAAAATTCTTGGATTATCACCTATTCAATTTGGCTCCAATGTTTTCTCAATAGAATAAAGAATCATTAAAGGAATTCACTCAAGATTGGGTATCATATTTTTCAATGCAATTTTACCAGGATTTCCCTACTATCTCGTGAACAATATTTGGTGGCGTGCAATCAGGCCATTTTCCATAACAAATACATACCACCTAAAGTGATGAGCGATATCATAGAGAAAATTGTAAATGAATCTATGGAAAATCCAAAAATAAAGAAGACAATGGGATTAGGGGTTAGAGGAATAATGAGGATTAGCGTTCAAGGGTTAGGAGAATAATGAGTTAGTGGTTAAGGGGCTAGGGATTGGGGGCTTAGGGGTTAGGGGATTTACGTGCATTTATGGGTTAGGGGAATAATGAGTTCGTTTTCTCTCATGGTTTATTTCCCGAGTCTGTGGAACCTTTACAGGTACCTGGGGCTAGTACTACCGAAGTGGTGCAAGTGGAAGGGTGTTTTGGGCTTATATCCAAAGAGGAGGGGGAGGATGTCATGGAGTTTTCATCACTTCCAGAACTGCCCCAAAATTTTTGATAAGAAGGGTTAAAAATAAGAAAAGGAAAATTCATTAAGAAAAATTTTGAATACCCAAATCTGGTTTTCAGAGTGGACATACAAGTACACTAGACGATGGCGGCCTTGGAGATCGTACTGGTGGGAATATCGCGTGGAAAATTCTTCTCTGATAAATTTATAGCTGATTGGATTGAAAAATATTGGGGAGAATCTATAGATAAGGAGGTGGAGGTGATAACCCTATCAAAGTGGTGGTTCATGATCAGGTTTGTGAACAAAGAGACCTAGATTAATGGATCCTTGCATGCAATTGGGGTTTTGGCATTGCACTGATTCTCTTAAAGCGGTGGACACCCATATTTGATGTGAAGTGGGAAAGAGTGGATAAGATCCCGGTTTGGGTGCGTTTGTTGGCATTACCTCCGCACTTATGGACAATGGAAATTTTTAGGGCCATTGGGAATAGTATGTGCATCTTTCTGGATATGGATATGTCATTTCAAGTTACAAAATCTTGGAATGTGGCTTGTATATTGGCTCATCTTGTTCCAAGAGAAGATCTAGTTGAAAAAATCCACTTACATCTCGATGGAAAATCTTTATTCCAAATTATTGATTACGAGCACCTTCCTTTTTGGTGCCATAGATGTCACAAGTATGGTGATCCTTTGGTTAGAGACTTCCCTCTAGGAATTAGCAGGAGGTGTCATCAAAGGGTAGTCTACAGGAATGATTATCGGGCTCAGGTAGCTGATCAGTCAGAAGGTGGTGAAAAGGTACAGATGGAAGAGGTGGTGCATTAGTAGGAAGAGGGACTTATCTCGATGGAAGGGATGGAGGAATAGATTGAACAACTATAGATCCCTCTTGTCGATGAGATATTGAACCAAGCACAGGACACTTAGGCTCCAGTGGAACTTGCACTGAACTTGGTGGGTACTGTCACTCGATCCCTTCATTCTATTCATGAAACCCTTTATTTTTTATTTAATTTTATTCAATCACCCAGTCCTTTGAGGCCCCTAGTAAATGAGCCATTGTGCATAAAAAATCTTTCTATAATGATTAAAATAAAAATTTTATCATACCGGCTCATACTCGAACAAAACATCTATATCAATATTCTTCTTTTGTATCTTCTTGATATTCATCAACTTGATCGACATCTATACCAAAATTTGATTCAGAAACAGTATTGAAATGGTTTACCATGTCATCATCATCATCAATTATGGCATTTTCAATAATATCCTAATCGACATCATCATCAATAATTGTGGCCTCGTCTCCTACGCCTGGTTCATCTTCTATATCTTCTTCGTCTGTCAATGCATCTTCCTATTCATCTGCCACTGCATCATCTTATTCTTGTTCAACATCCTCTTCTTCCTCTACAGTATACTCTACTAGCCTTCCTCTTGGATCATATCTAATAGCAAATGACCATCCGTTCTCACCTGGAACCTGTGAGTAAAATACTTGTTCACATTGGCTTGGAAAAGCATAGTGATCTTTTCCTGTTTCAAACTGCGATGTTTTAACCATTGGAAATCCATTTTCATGTTGAATAAGAGTTTTGTCATCATCATGTACATTCATTCGTAGCCTATACCATTTGAAATTGAACAAAAATAATTTGAATGAATTAAAGTCACACTCAACTATATCATCTAAAAACCCATAATATCTATTTTCAGATTCTCGAGGATGTGTGTCACTCCTGGAGGAAACATTAGTGACCTGGACTAATTGATTCTGTCATATTTCGATTTTTGTTGTAATAAATTTACATTTCATGAACTCACATGAAGGAATCTTTAATTTATGTCAACATACTCCATTTATAAATGGCCAGTATGGCACGATGGAGCAAACAAACCCACCCGAACGTGTTTCCTTAGGCGCCCTCACAGTACTGCATGACCAGACCCGACCCAAACTGAATGTGTTTCATTGGGCACCATCAGATGACCTGACCCAACCCAACACGCCCGAACGTCGATTAAGCTGCAACGAGGGAGCAAAGGAAATGGTTAGGGGTTAAGGGTTTAGGGGGTTAAATGGGTTAGGGGTACCTAACATACCTAGCCTTGTCACTCCCTCCTTAACACACCTAGAACTTGCTAACACTCCCTATCACACACTCTTACTCATGTTGGTTGTTTCATAAAGGAAAGCAACATTGATGCAGGTTGTTTACGGTTATTTGTAATCAAGAAAAATCCAACCAAATTACCCAATCTGCCCCACCCCACCCGAACGTGTTTCCTTGGGCGCCCTCACACAACCCGACCTGACCTTAACTGACCCGCCATAACACATTTCCTTGGGCAGACTCGCACGACACGACCTAACCTGACCCACCCGAACGCGTTTCCTTAAGTTCCCTCTCACAACCCGATCCGACCTGCACGAATATGTTTCCTTAGGAGCCCTCACACGACCTGACCTGAACCAACCCGACCCACCCGAACGCATTTCCTTGGGCGCCCTCACATGGAATGACCCAACCCAATCCGACCCGAACCAAATGTGTTTCCTTGGGCACCATCACATGACCCAACCTGACCTGACACGCCCGAAAGTCAATTAAACTGGCATGACGAGGGAGCAAACGGTAAACGGGTCGCACAAACGTGCACAAGGCACACGGGTGGTCATAGATTTTTTGATACAGCCTCCCTCACACGATCCGACCCGAACGTGTTTCCTATCGCGTCCTCACACGACACGACCAGACTCTCTTGAACGAAGTCACGATGGAGAAAACAGAAAATGGATCGCACAAACGTGCAGTACAAGGCACATGGGCGGTCATAACTTAGCATTTTTTATACGGCCACCCTCACACGACCCGAACCACCCAAATGTGTTTCCCTAGGCACCCTCAAACGACCCAACTTGACCTGACCTGCCCGAACGCATTTCCCTGCGTGCCCTCACACAACCTGACCCAACCCTCCCTGACCCGCGGAAAATGTGTTTCCTTGTGCGCCCTCACACGACCCGAACCGACCTGACCCGATCGAACACGTTTCCTTGGGTGCCCTCACACGACCTGACCTGACCCAACCCACTTGAACACGTTTCCTCGGGTGCCCTCACAGGGCACAACTCAAGAAAACCCGCCCGAATGCGTTTTCCTGAGAACCCTCAGATGACCTGACCCAACCCAACCCGACCCGACCTGCCTGAAATTATTTCCTTGTGCGGCCTCACACGACACGACCCAATTGAACCCTACCTGACCCGCCCGAACATGTTTCTTTGGGTTCCCTCACACGACCCAACACGACCCAACTCAAACGCGTTCCTTGGGCGCCCTCACACGACTCTACCCGACCTAACCTCACACGACCCGACCCGACCCGACCTGACATGACCCGAGCTGACACCACGACCTAACACGACTCCACCCGACCCGACTAGACTTGCCCGGACAGAGGCAATTGGGATGTGAAGCTTGAAAAAAGGCTAAAGGGATGACATGCATGAAAATAGGAGAGGGTAATAGAAAGTTCGAGAAGAAGGCTAGAGAGGGAGAGCTATTAAAGGTAGAGAATGGCTAGAAGGCCAAGTCCTTAAGGTTAAGAGGCCTTCGCTGAGACACTGAATCACAAAGTTTACAACACATATTGTAACCTGCACCGAATGATATGCTCTAGATAAAAGGGATGTTGATCTTAAATAACTTTTCATGGTCATGGTAATTAAATCACATGAGAGTATTGGAATGCATAATATTTTTGAGACTGAGGGAGATCACATTACCATTATTCGGGCACACTATGCATGATTTAAGGGTGTTTCACTCTACTTAGAGTTGCGATGGATATTGTGCTACGTGCCAATGCTCTTGTTGCACAAGGTTTCCATGGTGGCAGCTTCCTCGGGGAAGTGATTAGGGGTGTTTTGAAAATTAATGAGATCCATCATATTACCATTATGATACAAAGTCTTCACCATCAATGATGACATGGTTATTAGCAAGGTTATACTGGCGTTGTACAAAAATTAAGTAATGTTGAAGGAAAAATGTCATGTTGAAGTGAATTGCCAAGGTGACCCGCACGTTAGTTAGTACTAGGTGAGTGACATTCATGTTGCAACTCTTGAAAGTGTGATCTGTCGCCATGTCAAAGCAGGTGGGGAGGGCCCACATTGGGCTACGATTTTTGGGGTAATCACAATACAAATATTGTAATGAAAAAATGGTAAATATTCTTCAATACATAGAACATTATATTTTGAAAAATTTATAATAAAACTTCTAATTTATTCATTCATTAAATTTAAAGATAATTTTTTTTAAACATATATATATATATATATATATATATATATATATATATATATATATATATGTGTGTGTGTGTGTGTGTGTGTGTGTGTGTGTGTGTGTGTGTGTGTGTGTGTGTGTGTGTGTGTGTGTGTGTGTGTGTGTGTGTGTGTGTGTGTGTGTGTATGTATGTATGTATGTATGTATTCATTTTTAAGATTAAACATGTTATTAGTTAAAGAGAAATTAATAACAATTAAATATAACAAATATATTATTATTTTTGTTAGCTTCACCTAGCTAACATAGTAATAGCTAACATAATAATGGTCAATTAAATCACCCTAGTAAACAAATAACAAATATATTATTATAATCCTATAAAAATTAATAAAATAAAATAAAAAACATTACAAAATATTCCACCGTTACATTTGTCGTCGTCGTTGTTCCGGCATTAAGCCTCACCATCACAATACCGACGTGGGGTCTAACCATCGCAATATCAACGGTTGTCAGCAAATTGTCACAATACTAACGTTTGTCCCTAATAGCGTCGCACCACTGATAAGTATCTCTAAACGTCACAATAACAACGATTCTCTCCAAATGTCGCAATCCTGACTCGTGTCTTAGAAACGTCGCAGTTCTGACCTCGTGTCCCATAACATCGGTGTTCCGACGACATACCTAAACGTCGCAATACCGACGATTTGCCTATACGTCGCTATAGCGACATTTGTTGGCGAGATTTTAAAAAATTGAGAAAAATTGGGTAAATTACGTCAAAAGTGTCGGAACTCAAGTGTCAGAATTTTGACCAAATGTACAATGACCTCCTTCTGGGACCTTACAAGACCAATAATACTCTTCCTAATGTGAGGTCTAGACAGGGTTTCCCTCCTTCTAGCTACCAGTTTCTGCACTTCGTCCTTCTGCAACTCAACCTTGCAACTTCGGCCTCTTCTACAACACAAAAACCCTATAATTTTGCACATGTGTGTGAGAGAGAGAGAGCCCCAAAAAAATATATTTTGGCCTCCTAGCTTCTTCCAGACCTTCGCTCTCTTTTTTTTCTTCTTCCCAGTTATAGATCAAACTCTTTCTTGATGATTGAACCTGTGAGTGAGTGTGTCTCCAAATGAGTTTGAACTACTCTTTATATAGCCTTCTCAAGGGGTCGTATTCCCTCCTTTAGGCCGAATTGAGGATCCTAGGGATGACTTGTACTCTTGGAGATTCCAGGACATTCTAGACTAATAAATAATTATTTTTGTGATTAAAAATTTCTTGGAAGGGTCTTATAAACATGTTGTTGACTCTTTTGACTCATGACAATAAATCCTACAACCTAACAAACCATAGAAGCATGACGGACATGTTTTTACCGAAAAGACCATCAATAATGAGCATTAAACCTATGCTTTAGTAATAGTAATTTTCTATTCTTTTTCTTCTTTTTTACATAGGATACATATTGAAACAACTTCAATAATTATGAAGACTGAAACTAGTTACATTTCTCAACACTTCCTCTTAACTATGGAGGTATTCATAATTGTACATCCAGAACAACATCATATCTCAAACTGAAGAGTTCTGAAGAAGATTCAGATTGATAAGCTATACTAGCATCATTATTATAACTAACATATCCCTTAGTCCTAACTAGACTTTATGTCTGATACCGCACTACCTCTTTAAGGTACATTTTCCATCGAATATCCCGAAGGTATGTCCTTTTAAGATTATTCTTATCTTGGATCTCCATAAATGAGTCCTCAAAAAATATCAATCTTCTTCGAACAATAGTTTAAACAAATACATCAAAATTTGATACTCATTTAATAAAAGACAACCATAATCAAGTAATATGTCATTTAACAATCATTTTTGGATAACATTAAGATATGATATATTAATGTATTATTAAATATAATTATGTTTTTTAACTTATAATTAACAAAAATAATCATTATAATTGTTCAAATAAATACATTAAAATTTGATACTAACTCATTATAATCTACAATTACATTATCATATCTACAATTACATTATCATTATAAAATAAATTTAATGTATTAATAATAAATTTCTATTTATTATATTAAATTAAATATATTATTTATTTATGCATAATAAAAAAATATCAACCTTACAAATTTTTATAATTTTCCAAAAACAAAACACCGGTTAACATTCTAAAACCACCTTTTAAATCCCTCTTTATTATTAATGATAACGCTTTATATTCAATGATAAAAGTAGCTTGTTCCAAACTATTGAGATCATTGCACATCATGGCTCAAAGCGTCTTTACTTACCACGGGCCCACGCCTGAAGTTTAAATATAAATGTCCAAGTTATAAATAAAAGTAATTGCCCACACCCTCAAATTTAAATGTCTAAAATATAAATTAAAAGTTGAGGGAATGGTTGGACTCATCCATCGTCATTACAGTCACTTTTTCTTTGGCCTGTGTGCTTTCAAGATGATACACCCAATGACATTCTGGTATGTCATTACAAATATGTTGTGGATTGCTACCACCCACATAGTGAGTGCCTTGTATCTAACAACAAATCTCTTGGAAAAGGAAAGCATAGATATCAACGCCATGGATGCCATTTATGATAAAACATCATTTCTTATCTCTTTTAACACCAACCCTCTTACACGTAGCAATGAAGCTTTAATGAAGAATTATGGTGGTAAGCTGCACTAATACAACTTTAAAAGACGGCGAGCCTTATATCTCAGTCTATCGGCCCATAAATGCATCGAGAGATGAAATGGCCACCGTCAGATTAAAGCAATAAATGATCTTACGGTGGCCATTTCGTCTCTCGATGCATTTATGGGCCGATAGACTAGGATATAAGGCTCGCCTTAAAAAACCAAGCCTCTTACACGTAGCAATAAAGCTTTAATGAGAATTACGGTGGTAAGCTACACTAATACAACTTTAAAGAAGAATTATCAATACTCAAGTTATATTAGATTTAGATTTATTTATAAGGTGTATATTAATTGGTTTGTTTGGGTTTAGTTTTTATATAGTTTTAGATTTAAATTTTAAAAAGAGTTGAGGATGAAACTTATTTTTATGGAAATTAAATTAGTTTTGTTTTTGTTTTATTGAATTTTATCATAATTTAAGTGATAGTGTTTTATTAGTGGGTATAATTTTTGTGATAGGATTTTATTGATGGGTTTAATTATTGGAGTTGTTTGTGCTATTTTTTGGAGTTTTTGGTGCTGAATCGAGAGAAAAAATTTGAGGTAAAATCTTGATTTCTGTTATTTAAACTGTTTTTTTTAACTGTATTTATGGATTCAGCACCCTAAAAAACCTTTAGGGCACTTATTGTGCAAGATTACCCATCAAACTTCTGTTTTCAATAAATTCCTGCGTAATTTTAGAGAAATTAGACCAGAAAATTCCAGCAGAAAAACCTTCAAAAAATTGCACTAAAAACAACTCGATAATTATTGTGATAGCATCCACTAATTAGCAAATCATTCTTTTATCAAACATTAAAACTGATCTCCACCTAAATTCAACCTAGTTATGTACCACAATCATGATAATATCATCAAACAAATCATTTTTTCATCCAAAATTGAAACTCGCACTAACATAAACTAAACTTAATTTAAAAAAAAAAACACATCATTCATTCGAAGATACAAATAATTTTTACAAATCACTTTTAACTTTAATTTAATTGGAGGGCAAGGGAGGTGGTTAAAATGCAAAGAAACAAAAAAGAGTTTGAGACATGAAAGAAAACTGCTAAAACGAGAAACCAAATTGTATGTAGGGTAAGGAAGCTTGATAAACGATACTCAAACCAGAGCATTTCTCCTGTGAGTGATCAGGATTCCATGAAATAAAATGTTCAATTTCAGTTTTTTAACTGTCCAGATTGACTAAAAATGCAAAACCACGTAACACAAAGTTGCAATGTTTGATCCACCCAAAACTGTGATGATCAAAATTCTGCCAAAATCGCAGCATAAAATTCTTATCCTACTTACTTTCTATGTAGGGTCCAAAAGGGCAATGGAGCACAAAACTCCAAGCGTATTTGGGAGGACCCATTACATATAGTGGAGGCAGAACAGCTCATTTTTATGAGAATGGGAGACATAATCATAGACCTTGGTATCAAGGCCTATGTTGGCAGAACGAAAAATAATGTGTGAATGGAGCATGCCATCATCGAGGCCGGGCACAAAATTTCAATCTCATCAATTAATAATTAACTGAGTTGAGAAGACCAACTATTGGAAGATTAAACACAGCATGGTATGCATGTCTCCAACGGGCAATGGGATAGAGCAAGGTTTATAAATTCTATCAGAGCTAAAGGCCCACCTTATATTATGGGCAGCTCGCGGGGCCCTTACCTAATCAATAAAAAGATGGAAAGTGGTGGCACGGACTGCAGCCCTCTGTGGATTCCAATTTCCACCATTAGACTCCTGTTGATTCACAGAGAGGCCCAAATAATGGCTACGTAAATACATGTCGATCTGTAAACTTAATTAAATGAATCTACAGGACGGCCCGTGATCGATCTCTGCAGTGCGAATCTCGACTTCCCATACCCTACTCTTCACTCTTTCACGTTACTATCAGATGGCGTATGGGTTACTGTGCCGTGATGGTGCCAGGGTATAGCTCGCCCTATTTATATTCATGCTTGCAGGCCTGTCACTCCACAGCTGCATTAAGCACTTGAGCAGTAGCCACTCAGCAAGTGCTTCTCTCTTTTGTTTTTGTAACTATGGGTGGGATTTGGAGAACAGTGGGATTGAGTTTCTTGTTCTTGGTGTTCAGTGGTCTGATTGCTTGTGTTTGTTCCCAGTCCAAAGGGGATGATTCATCTGCTAAGGTTTTTGATGATAATTTTCAGATAATGTGGGCTGAGGATCATTTCAGGACCTCTGAAAATGGCCAAGTATGGCACCTGGTTCTTGACCAGAACTCAGGTATATGGTCAACATTTTTTTAGTAAACAAAATAATGGGTGAACTAGGTCAGTGGAAATTTGAAAGGTTAACGTTCAAGATTTGTTATGTTAATCATGAGCCTTCTGAGCTTTAATATGGGCACTAATGTGTTGTTGTCTTCAAAGAATAAACTAATCACTCTCCTAATGATGAGTATGATCTCTGGTTTGTGCAGGTTCTGGGTTCAAATCGAAGTATAAGTACAGATTCGGATGGTTTAGCATGAAGCTCAAGCTCGTACCAGGAGACTCTGCAGGAGTTGTCACTGCTTATTATGTGCGTTTAATCTGCTTAAATTTTATAAAATCTGTTCTTAGTAATTTTGACACCTCCTTATATCGAGACATTTGTATGGATTCGATTAAGGTTAACATTATTGTGATTATGTCATGATTATAATTAGACAAAAATCTCCTCTAGGAATGGCCTCAGGTGCTGAAAGTTTCTCTAAAAAATGATGGTCCAATAATTGGGTTTTTCCCTTTTTGTGTGTGTGATACTGTATTGCAGATGTCTTCTGACACCAACATGAATAGGGACGAGCTGGACTTTGAGTTTCTAGGGAACAGAAGTGGAGAGCCCTATGCTCTGCAGACGAACATCTATGCAAAGGGTGTGGGTGAAAGGGAACAGAGGCACATCCTCTGGTTCGATCCAACTACACAGTTCCACACCTACTCCATCCTCTGGAACTCTCGTCAAATTGTGTAAGCATATGACTATTGCTCTCATGATCAGTGTTTATATGAATTGTTGGAGAATAATTCCCAAATTTCATAAAGATATAAAATGGCTTTGCAGGTTCTTTGTAGATCAAGTTCCTGTGAGAGTCCATAGGCACACTGAGGCTACAAGAGATGTGTTCCCTAAAGAACAGGGGATGTACATGTTTTCCAGCATTTGGAATGCAGACAACTGGGCAACCAGGGGTGGGCTTGAGAAGACCAACTGGACTGCCGCTCCATTCGTGTCATCGTACAAGAAATTCCATGGCCTCGGCTGCAAATGTGAAGATGATAGTACAACCCTTTTGCCCTGTGCTAACAATAACAGTGCCAGTGCAAGCCACTGGTGGAATGAGGCCGTGGCCTGGACTCTGACGAAGAAACAGAGGGAATATTACAGGTGGGTGAATAGCAAATACTTGATCTACGATTACTGCCATGATCAGTCTCGCTATTCCATTAAACCAGTGGAATGCTCAGTTGCTCCCTGGGACTGAACATGATGATCTCACTGTGTCTTCTTTTCTCCGATGGTTTGAACAAGACGCTACAAATCCGTGTCAGAGCTGGAGCTTCATTCGCTTAGCTTCAGAAGTCTCATTCCGTTACGAGAGTAGTCGTAGTCAGCCAATAGTATAAGGTTTGACTTTTAGAATGATTGCAATTTGCCGTTACCTTAATCTGTACAAATAATTCGTACCAAGAAATTACGCTGCTAGATTGTACCGATTAGACTCTGTGGATACAGATTAGACTTTGTGGATACGCAGTATGAGATCGGATTGAAAATTTTACTGTCAGACCTTTCTGTTTATATGGAATGGGATCGGTATAGTTCATATTCGCTCAATAAGAATAGACTTAAGCATTGATATAATATGTCTTTATACTTACAATTCTTTTTCTTTCTTTCTTTTTGAAGTTAAAGGGCAAGTTTCACAAACATATCAAAACTTGGTGGCCTCAACATGTCTGAAGGAAACTTTGTTGGCCACCTCAAAGAGTTATAAGCCATCCACTATTGAAACAAGTTGAGTCTTGTATTATTCGCTATTTCAAAGTAACTATATCTAACATGTGGAAACTGTAAAAAGTAAATGCTAGCTGCAAAGTACATTTATAAAAACAAAGAAAGAACTATCAATCATCATCTGAAGATTCTATTGGAGCCAGATCTTTCACACTTGACCCCGGCATATCTACCTGTTGCATCTCTTGTAGTTGTCGATCTATACGGCTGAGATGAACCTATCCATGCTGTCGCGAGACCCGGATTTCTTGAATTTCTCTTTTAATATCTTGCAGAGTTGAGGCAACCTTAGGATCGCTTCCCATTTCATGTATACTTAGTGGAGCTTTAGCCAGAATGCATTTAATTGTCCAATAGGTATGGATGCACTAGTGGAATAGGGAAAGCCTTCCTCTGGTGTTGCCAGGATCTTTGATAAACTCCATTGCCTTTTCCTGGATTTCAATGTCCTCTTTTATGTTACTTTCTCTTTCCCATCCAGCTATCAGATTCTTAACCTGAGGTGGATTCCCTTCAGAAAATGCGTCAAAAAGGCTTTCCATGACCTCCTTCTTGGATTTCCTTCCTTGTTTTCTAGTGCGGGTTGTGGTTGCTATCTGCTTCTGTTTCCCTTTTCCTTTGTCTTCCTTTTTCACCATCTTGTTCGTTGACTTTCTTTGACAATGCTTTAGAGTTCTGTTACCGTGTTCTTAGTAGTCACCTGTACAGAATCTATAGAACCCTATGTATTGTGACAGAGTGTCAATAGTTGTTCTGAATAAGTAACCATTAGAAGGACCCACATAAGTGACCTTAGTGAGGCCACCTCCAGTCGGGTGGTAATGCATGGTCAACCCACGATGCATTAACATAAGAATTGAAAGAAAAAAGTTGACAGACAGGAGAATCTTTTCGAAGTGCAAGACCTCTACCCAGAAACCAGGACAATGCATGTATAGTTTCTTGATACTCTGCGGGACTTCTATCCACTGAAGTACACCCCTAGATTGAATCATGCACGAAAGGGAAGGACAATGACACAGATATCCAACCTTATAGCTAGCAGAACTCAAAGAATCTCAGACTGACAGAGGGGACCTTCAAGCCATTGGATAATCATGTGAAGCCATCTAGGCCAATTAACGATTCATGGACAAGGTAGCGGAGGAGCATTGAGCGCAACAGACTGAAACTATAATGACACAGGTAATAAGAGCCACTGAGGAACCTTTGCAACCGACTAAAAGCGCAATGACACAAGTATTAAGACCCACTGCGCCTACCAGACTCAAACTAAGCCATTTGACAGGAGAAAAATGAATCTTAAAACTGCAGACAATTCTAAGCAGGTCAGATAACCAGTAATCGAACAGAAACTGCAACCATCTACTTCCATCTTACTATAATTACGAAATTGAAAGACAAATTTCAATTTACCATCCAGAACAACATTGAGTGCAACAAGAATCAATTCACGCAATGCATCCATTATCAGAAGATAAATGACATACCACTTGAGAATTTTTCATCGCAAAGTTCCAAGTTTGATGTTCGTCTTTGCGTTTGCAGCTTCACCTTCTCCATTCGCCTGGAGCTTCAATCGGTAAAGACTACAAATGTTGCCTTCCTTAACGTTCATTATACCTTTCACCCACCGACGTTGTTTCCCAAGTGTCTCTGACATGGTTAGTTGGCGTACACATAAATCATTGGAAATCATAAATACTAGCATGCTTTCGTACTATCGCGTCTTCCCACTACCAGTTTTGCCACCGGCTTAATATCCGATGACCATGTGGGGCACAACATTGCTTGCCACCTCACGATGTCCTTCCTCCGTGTGGCACCCTGATCGGGGATCTTGATACCTTTCCATGTCTTTGTTTGTTATAATCTGAAGAGGGTGTAAGTCTATATTGCGAGCCATGGTTGTCTGGTTCATATCTAGTTGTCCTCCAACATGATTACAACCCCAGTTCGCCAGAAAATATGCCGCCTCATTTCCTGATCAGTGGACATGAGAGGGTATGAGATAGCCTATTCCTTTGATAATGAGACTGATTTCATTGATAATCTATGTCGTCCTCCAGCTTTAGCTGATCTTCTCCCATGGAGTTCCATGTTGCAGTTTCTACAAAGCTCGTGTAACCATAGTCGAATCCCCTTCGACTATGATTCTGTGATATCGCTCCCTAGCCGCTATCTGGAGGCCTTGTTAAACCGCAAGAAGTTCGGCTTCATTGTTGGTGGAAAACCCTATCTCCATCGCATATACTCTACATATTTCCCCTTGCGAGTTCTTGATTATACCTCCCGCCCCCGCCTGTCCTAGATTCCCTTTCGAAGCTCCATCGTAATTTAATTTCAGGAACCCTGGCTGAGGTGGTTGGAACTTGTCCTGGGGGTTCTGTCTTAGCTATTTATTTTTCCACAAACATTGCGCCAACATTTGTGGTTTAAGGTTGAGCATGTCGAGGATTCTAGCCTCATTTGCATTGGATTTCCAGTCATCATCTATCCATTTCTCTGCTAGGATTGTTTCTCTAATGTTTTCTTGGATCATCTGCCAGATTTCTTCACTTTGGCATCTCTCATCCTTGAAAATTCTTTGATTCCTTTCTTTACATATAGCCCACACCAGAAAACCCATTGACAACCTCCATTCTTTGTCTAGTACTTCACATGTATATCCTCCTTTCCTCCAGGTTACTATTGTTTGTTTTATGTTGGTGTTGTCTCGATCAGTTTGTTGGAAGACCATGGCGATATTCGTCTAGAGTGAATCAACAACTACACAGGTATTCATAAGATGCTCTATACTTTCAGTATGTTCGTCACACATTGTGTACTGCGAAGGTTTTTGCATCCCTTTTCTTTGCAATTGGTCCCAGGTAAGGATTTTTTTATGACTTACTAGCCAGAGGAAGTATTCTATTTTTGTGAGTGCTTGGCTGACAAGATTTTTTTCCATATTGGTATTGATATACCGTGTAGATTGTTGGATTTGATATTCTAACCATCCTGTATTGTGAACATTCCTTTAGTTCGATATCCCCATCTTAGAATGCCTTCTCCTGTTACTGTCATCAATTTTCTTGTTTTCATTTCTTTTTCATAATTCTTCCATTGATTGGTGTCTGGGGCATAAGGCCAATGTGGCTTAAGTTTCCAGTTTCTCCATTTGTCTTCACTCTCCCCCCTCCAATAATTTGATACAAATCGTATATCATTACAATTTCCAAAAGCTTTATACCATCATAATTTCCATCCAAATAACAAAAATTCCATTAAAAATAACATAATCATGGAAATTCTCACTTCAAAACAATTTGATACCAAATACTCATTCACCTTACCTATTTTAGTATAAAATTGAATAGGCATTTGCAAATGAATTTGGACATTTACATGTAAGTGTGGGATAGTGTTCTTGAATTATGATCTTTCTTACATTTTTGAATTAGGATGATCTTTCTTTTTAGTATACATTTTTGAATTATGATTTTTTTTAGCATACATTTTTTTAAACAACAGTGGTAAAAGCAATTTTATACCAAATATCCATTTACTTTACATTTTTTTAGTTTCAAAATAAATTTGGGCACTTGGTTCTAGGCAGATGCAATGGCAGATGCAATGGAGATGGCTATGATCTTTCTTTTTAGTATACATTTTTTTTAAAATCAATTGTAAATGAAATTTTATACCAAATATCCATTCACTTTACATTTTTTAGTTTCAAAATAAATTTGGGAATTTTCTTATAGGTAGATACAATGGAGATGGAAAACTGTAAACTTGGGATTGTAGATGCAATGGAGATGGCTCGTGGCTTTCTCTAGCATGCCTAAATACCTACTCTAGGCACAATCTAAGAGGTAGGAATATAGATTCATAACACCTCAATACTATTACATGGTTGTTTTATACTTGACATTGAAAACCAGCTTTTTAATTTTTAGAATAGCAAATTGTGGCTTGAAGTTGGTCCACTTTGCCAATTACAAATTGCCATGTTAAATTTTTAATAGGTTAATTGTGTCAAAATTGATCACATAAAATATATATTCATGTCAATTATATACATTCTCTACTATCCAGTTGATTTGAACTTATGACCTCTTACAAGGTAGGATATTTTTCGTAACCATAAAACTCATGTATGTAGTGAAGCAGAGCCAATGTTGGAGGGGGATTTAGTTGAGTTGGTATTGAATTGTAGACTTTGTCGAATATCGCTGAAAAATATTGCACCAATTCACCGAGTGGTCTCCTCAAATTATCATACTCGGCCAATATTTGAAGAGGGTTCTTTTTGACCTCCCACCTAATAAGAAATCTTTGTTCTAGTTGTTGAAAATTTGCAATACTTGTAGTTGGCAGACTTCTGAACCATTTCTTCACCTCTCACAAAAACTCTAAGAAAAACCCTTATCTTGGCATCCTCATGATCCACCTCTTCCAAATCTATAAAATAATTTAGTTTTACAACATGTTGTTGTGTTGTCAAAGCCCCTGTACCATCAAACTAAGGCAATCTCTGATCGCAGTTCAATGGAAAATCATGAAGTTGGCCTTGCAAAATCAATGGTGCATAATGAGCAACCGTGACTAAATGAGATGAACTGGTACGAGCTTGTGGAGTCTGAGATGAAGATGAAGAAGTTAAAGGGACATAAATTTGAGTGGCTGATGTGGGAGGAGTAAAAACAATTGACACAGTAGGGGCTCAAATCAATGGAATGTTCAATGGAGAATAAACTGGTGAGATAGAGACAATTGGGACAAAATGGAATAATTTGGAGGATTTAGTGGCAACTTTTTGGATCTTATGGATAATATCTTCAAGCTTATGTAATTTAGCCCAAATATCTTGATATGCTTCTAATACACCTTGACGTTGAAAATAAATAGAAGGTTGAAACTTTGACGGAACAAACATTATATCTACCAAATTCCTTTCTGATTTGGATCTGAAAATACTTTGTTTGAACCTCAAATCAAATTGGATGTGATCGACTGACTTGATTTTTTTCAGGTAGGGATAGGGATCTTTCTATGACATCGATCTCAGCTTCTTTTGCATGCTTATTCTTTCGAAAAAACTTCTATGGGTTATCCAAAACTTCAGGTGGGTTAGGATTTGGATGGTGTCTGGTGTATACTTTCCTAGAAGCCAAATTTCCTTACAAAAAATATTTTCAACTAACTTTAAAATCACTAACAATTGGGAAAATATTCAGCCTGTTGGTGTCTAGTTCTCTGTCATCCTCAGGAACTAGATCTTATCTATAATTGAAGATATTATTCCAGGGAAAAGATTTCAACCCCGATAATGATGCCATAATGTTAGTTCTCTATAATTTCCTTTATGTTGAGAAAGGATTACAAAGGTAACCACAGACTAGAATTTAGCCCTTCTAGCCTTGGAGAGCGATCTCTCTCTATAGGAAGTTAAATTCCTCATATATTAGGCTAGGTATAATGCTTAAGAGGGTATGAGTTACAAATTTTTTTTGGTAGGAAAGGAGACAAAACCATTGGGCATATGGTCATGTCTACCTGATTATGTTGGTAGCAATGAAATGAGGAGAAAATGGAGATTTCACAGGGGCGAGGTAGGTAGTCTCTTTAGATATTTTTATTCTAATTTCTTTGTAGGAGGGTGAGTGAAGAAAAAATGGAAAATTAAAAAAGAGAATTAAGCATCAAGATGTATCATAATTTTCGTTTTAGCAGAAAACATAGATTTCTAGAAAAGCTGAAGCAGAGCACTGTTTGGAGTGAATTCTAAATCAAATCTTTATGTTAACTAAATAAGAAGATATACATTGAAAGAATGATTTTTCATAAAAGATAACTTACAAATAAAGGAAGAACGTATCCAAAGAAAACTAACGCGAAATCCCTGCAAATTCAACCTCTATATTTCATTCACTGTGAAAAAGTATCAAAAAATAAGTGCAATACAATGTATCTTCTCCTTAACATGACCCACCCTTTTTTCCTTTACAATCATTTCATTAATAGGCCAAAATGAGTCACTTCCCACCTTTAGGGGTTGAATTCCTCATTAAGAGTTTAGTTCCTAACTTCTGCAATGAAAATAGAACTAACTGTTAAAGACAAGGGACTGCATAACAAGATCTTTTCTAAGAATTTTACATTAATTTCTCAGCCCCAAATTGAGCTTATGAGCCACTAATTTATTTATTACAATTACTAAAACCATAAAAACAATTTACATCAAATTTTAACGAAGTAAACTTGTCCAAAAAGAAGTTTGTTTAGAAGTGCAGTGCGTGGCACTACGTAACTCCCTAATTCTCCAAAAATGACAAATGCAGTGAGGAAACACAACACTCCATGGTTGTAATATCTTTGGTTGAATTTTGAGCTGTTTGATGACTCCAGCATGTGTAAACAAGTCTGAACATGGATATTTTCCCCTTTCGAAGCTTTCTTTTATAGTACAAAGCCTTAAACTTCGACGAATTCTTCTCTAGCCAAACACGCAACACCAATTTCAAAAGTGCAACACCATATTTATTATGATTTGAGTGATAGTGTTGTTTATGGAAAAACTGCACATGTTGATGATGATGCTGAAACTGCAATAATCATACCATATACCCCTTTCCAGCCTTCCTTCACTAAAAATGAAAAATGTTCATCTCCACACCAAAAGCCCTAACCCTAAGGCTAGCTAGGGTACAAAACACTGTGAAAGTTGCTTCTTAAAAACATAATTTCACAATCCTGACTAAATTTGGTTGCAAGAGGGACTGTATGTAAGACATTATCACCTAGCACCTCACCCTATAAACAAGCATACTTTAGGAAAAATCAAAATCAAAATTGTGTTATTTTACACTTTGCAAAATTCAAATTTTGGCTACCTTAGCCAATAGGTAAGTTTCCTCTATCTTTCTCCTGCAACTCCCTTAACTTTTTTTCGGTGGCTCTTAGTTATTTCTTCATGGATAGATTCTGCATGCATACATTTTAAGGATGGAGATTTATCTTAAAGTTTATAAACCTTGGCGAATCTCACCAATCCATAATATGCAATCTTTAAAATGTTTGATGATATTTTTGGAAAAATTTTCAAATGTATAATAATTTTATATAGTCTCTATATGAAAATTTGGCGATAATTAAGGTAAAATAGTTTTATACTATAAACTTTGGGCAAATAATTTTTAGGAAAAAATGGAAATTAGTGAATCTTTTTTTTTGGAAAAAGCATGGAAAATTAGCCCACTTGTGAATATTAGCCCCTAAAATTTTCGATGATCAACTTATAGTTGTAGAAACATTTTTAAGCATATATTTAGCTATCAAGGATTATCTTTTACAAACATACTCAAAACGTCAAAATTACTTCTCAAAATCCAAAGGAGATAAAGTTAATACTTTGATCATGTAGTTCCAAGAATTTATCCACTCATAAATGTCCCACCCTCTTGAACATAATTATGGTTGGCCTCACCTCCATCTCGTCTTAGATAATATATTCCAACGAATTCATTATCAATTACTAGACATCCCCTAAAAAATTTCCAATGTAAAACAATAAATATGATATGTCTAGACAATAATAATGCTCACATCCTTGTCCTTTATGAAATTCTTAAAATCCCAAGCCCATTACTACAAATACATCTCCACTTACCCCAAAGCTAGTTGTAGGAAACTTGGCATAGTTCGCATGCTTTTTGTGCTCTTATTCACAATAATCTTGTACATATAATCTATTATTCACAATAATACAACAAATACAATCTTTCAATTACAATACTTATAAAAATTGATATTGACTATTTGAAACAAATGCCCTTTATTCTCAAAATAAATCTAACATTCACAATTTAAGTTGCAATAAACCACTTTTCACAATAATATATCAAGTCACTTAACTTTTCAAATCAACTTTTTGTGGTACTTGGTTTTGGTTTTCTAGGTTATTTTAGTTTTTTGATATGTAATGGTGGATGAGATCTGAAAGTAAAACTAATATTGTTTTATTAATAAAACACAAATGTTCTAATTTAACCAAAAAAAAAAGAAAACTTTTCAAATTTACATATAGGCCTCTAGAGTAAGATGTTGAATTTTTTGCATCACCTTTTCCTCTTTTTACCAATTTTTCAACAAAATTTTTTCACTAATGACACCAAAATTATGATATATTTACCTATAATTTTATTTTTTATCTATAATTCAATCATTATAAATATTTAAATAAATACATCATAAAAATATTTAATTTATAAAATATTATTTATTTATATATATATTTAAAATACCTATATTATAGTTTTATTTGCATTTTCCAACCAGGTTATCTTTTATTTAAAAAAATTAAAAAAAAATAACCATTCTTTAGTCTTCTTTTTATACAGTCTTTTATGGTCAATAAAAGCAAGTAGGTTACCCCATTCTCAGAAAGATCATTTCACATCATGGTGCGTCTTTACTTACCATTGGCCCACGCCTGAAAGCTTAAATATAAATGTCACATAAACACCGGACCACAAAATCAAATTTAAATACAAGTGTGTTACTTATAAATATAAAAGAAAGAAAGAGGTTAAAAAAGAAAAGAGGAGAGGCAAAGGTTGAATCACTCCAGTCACTTTTTCATTGGCCTGTGTGCTTTCAAGATGATACACCCAATGAAATTCTGGGATGTCACTAGACATATTTTGTGGATCCTAACAACCCAAATGTATAAACAACAAAGATCTCTTGGAAAGGAAATCATAGATATCAGCGCTCAGGTCCAATGCATGTCATTTTAATGTAAAGGAGACTTTTGATCCGCCTGAAACTATCTCTCACCATCGAATTTATGCAAAATTAGTTCGCACCGAAAAATTCATATCCTACCCCGTCACATTGTATGTAGGGTCCGAATGGGTAATGGAGCACAAAACTCCAAGCGCATTTTGGAGGACCCATTATATACAGTGGAAGCAGAACGGCTAATCTTTTATGGCCATGGAAGACATAATCATAGGCCTGTGTTGACAGAAAATAAAATAAAATGTGAAGACACAAAATTTCAATCTCATGAGTTAATAATTAAATTGAGCTGAGAAGGCCAAGGGTTGGAAAAAGTATACACAGCAAGGCATGCATGGAATGAAATTGAGATAGGAGAAGTTTATAATAATAATCTAAGTTAAGGTCGCTGTTAAGTAAGACACCAAATTGGTGTATGAGAAGAGTTTGTTTTTGAGACAAAAGATTCACCTCAGGACATTTATTTGACTGCTAAATTTATAAAAATATACATACTCTATCCTTCTGGTTTTGAACTTGTAACTTCCCAAGATATACATGCTCTTAACCATCATTACTCGAAAGCCAACTCGCAAGCCCTTCCCTGATCCATAAAAAGATGGAAAGTGGTTGCACGGACTGTAGCCCTTTGTGGATGTTGGTGTACATGCACTTAGATTAGCTATGTTGGTGTACATGCACCTAGCTTAGCTTTAGTTAAACTCTAGATATTACATGTGATGTGCACTTAGCTTAGTTAGTTAACTTACTGCTTACATGTGGTGCATGTGCACATTAGTAGAACATAAAGCACACTTAGCTTCAGTTAGCTTTAACTATCCATAGTTATTGCATGTACAACTAAGCTTAACTTAATTGTTTTATATATTGATTCTCAACCTAATATTGATGAATCAATTTTATTCTCAATTCCAATTGTTTTTCTTTTTCAACTTGGCAAGTTTGTGCAATTATTCTTCAACTAGATTCATATTTGTGCTCTAATAATTTTATATGGTATCAGTGCTACAAGGGTTTGGAGAAGTTGCATGAACAACTTTTTTGCAGGTTTGAAGAGCATAGAATTGGAAATTGTTCGAAGATTTGATTTGCAGATCCAAATATTAGAGAATTTTCCGCAATGGAGTTCTCATCTTCAATGATTCTGACTCCATACAATTACCATGAATGGAAGTCAATGATTTTGCTTCATCTTAGGAGCAAAGGCTTGTACCAAATAGTCGTGGGAATTGAGACAGAACCAAACTCAGAGGATGAGAAGTTAGATTGGCTTAACAGATTTGACATGGCTTATGGAAGATTGTGTCTATCTGTGTCTCATGATATTCTTTATGAGGTCATAAATATTGAATCACCACATGAAATCTGGACTACATTGAAAATATTATATGGTGATGAAAATGATCTAGAACAACACGATTTGGAGGCAAAGAGATCGACTTATTATAGCAGTCATGAAAGTGGTGAAGACTCCAAAAATGTGCAGAAATATTCTCAAGACAATGTTGAACAAGAAGATTTTGCTTCTTCTATTGTTAATGGACCTGTTGTAGATGATAATTTTATCTTATCCAATAACGAAAACATTGCACATGAGGAAATATATTCCTCTGCTAATGATGAAGACACTACTTTCAAAATCATAGAAGAGGACTTTGATTCCTCTATTATTGACACAGATTTGACGCGGTCTCAATTTAATGATGCCCCACATTCACTCCCAGTTGCAGAGCCATGCATGCCCATGCATGCATCTAAGGAGGCATTTATAGCACCATGTATGCACATGTATGCAACCACAAAGGCATCTCGAAGGCCACACATGCACATGCATGCATCCCTAGAGACAACCATTCTCATGCATGCATATAGGGTACATGAATTTGATCATCAAATGCATGACGAAGTTGCACGGAATCGATATTGGCATGCAACCATGTATAAGGAAATTCAGTCCTTGATCCAAAGATGGGAGTTGATACCTCTACTTCCAAAAATGAAGCTTATTCCTCCAGATCCATGATGGGATCATCGGTCTTCAGTATTGTCTGAGTTCTGAGCAGAAGTTTCGATTTTTGCAAGATTGTTTCGGGGTGAAGGAAACGACTGCCTAGTAGTTGTCTTTTCTCTACTTTTGCATTATATTTTGAGGGGGGTTTCTTCCCACTAGGTTTTCCCTCTTTCCTCCTTTTTATGCATTGTATATGGGTACCTAAAATGGTCATGTTGCCGGGACTCATTCATTTTGCATCACACTCACCTAAGTTATGCTTAAGGGGGGGTGTTGGTGTACATGCACCTAGATTAGTTTTAGTTAAACTCTAGATATTGCTTGTGATGTGCACTTAGCTTAGTTAGTTAACTTACTGCTTGCATGTGGTGCATATGCACATTTGCAGAACATAAAACACACTTAGCTTCAGTTAGCTTTAATTATCCATAGTTATGGCATGTACAACTAAGCTTAACTTAATTGCTTTATATATTGATTCTCAACCTAATATTGATGAATCAATTTCATTCTCAATTCTAAATGTTTTTCTTTTTCAACTTGGCAAGTTTGTGCAATTATTCTTCAACTAGATCCATATTTGTGCTCTAATAATTTTACAGTGGATTCCACCATTGGACTTCAATTGATTCCCCGAGAGGCCCAAATAATGGCTACGTAAATACATGTCGATAATTAAATTGAATTGATGGCATCTCCAGGGCGACTTGTGATCAATTCTCAGAGGTGCGAATCTCGATTACCCATAGCCTAATCTTCACGCTCTTACCTTCCTTGGACGTCAGTATTAGCTGGTGTATGGCGTATGGCGTATGCATTACTGTGCTGTGACAGAACAGACTATAGCTCGCCCTATTTATATTCATGCTTGTAGGCATCTCACTTCACGGCCTTGAGCACTTGAGTAGTAGCCACTCAGCACGTGCTTCTCTCTTTTGTTTTTGTAACTATGGGTGGGACTTTGAGAAGTACAGTGGGATTGAGTTTCTTGTTCTTGCCCTTGAGTGATCTGATTGATTATGTTTGTTGTCAGTCCGATGGAGATGATTCATCTGCTAAGGTTTTTGATGATAATTTTCAGATAATGTGGGCTCAAGATCACTTCAGGACATCTGAAAATGGCCAAGTATGGCACCTGGTTCTTGACCAGAACTCAGGTATTTATATGGTCAAGGTTTCGATTACATAAAATAATTGATTAGCCGAAATTTGAAAGGGCAACGTTCAAGATTTGTTATGTTAATCAGCCTGATGAGCTTGAATATGGCCCCTAATATATTGTTGTCTTCAATGAATAAACTTATCACTATCCTAATGATGAGTGTGATTTCTAGTTTGTGCAGGTTCTGGGTTCAAATTGAAGTATAAGTACAGATTCAGATGGTTTAGCATGAAGCTCAAACTCGTACCATGAGACTCTGCAGGAGTTGTCACTACTTATTATGTGTGTTTAATCTGCTTAAATTTTATAAAATTTGTTCTTAGTAATGGCCTCAGGTGCTGAAAGTTTTTCTCTAAAAAATGATGGTCTAATACTAGATTGCAGATGTCTTCTAACACTGACATGAATAGGGACGAGCTGGACTTTGAGTTTCTAGGGAACAAAAGTGGAGAGCCCTATGCTCTGCAGACGAACATCTATGCAAAGGGTGTGGGTGAAAGGGAACAGAGGCACATCCTTTGGTTCGATCCAACTACACAGTTCCACACTTACTCCATCCTCTGGAACTCTCACCAAATTGTGTAAGCATATGACTATTTCTCTCATGATCAGTGTTTGTATGAATTGTTGAAGAAAAATTCCCAAATTTCATAGAGATATATAATGGCTTTGTAGGTTCTTTGTAGACCAAGTTCCTGTGAGAGTCCATAGGCACACTCAGGCTACAAGCGATGTGTTCCCTAAGGAGCAGGGGATGTACATGTTTTCCAGCATTTGGAATGAAGACAAATGGGCAACCAAGGGTGGGCTTGAGAAGACCAACTGGACTGCTGCTCCATTCGTGTCATCGTACAAGAAATTCCATGGCCTCGGCTGCAAATGGGAAGATGATAGTATAACCCTATTTCCCTGTGCTAACAATAACTGTGCCAGTGCAAGCCACTGGTGGAATGAGGCCGTGGCCTGGACTCTGACGAAGAAACAAAGGGAATATTACAGGTGGGTGAATAGAAAATACTTGATCTACTATTACTACCATGATCAGTCTCGCTACTCCATTAAACCAGTGGAATGCTCATTTACTCCCTAGCACTGATCATGATGATCTCATTGTCTCATATTTTCTCCGATGGAGGAGTCTTTCGTTCGACGAATCGGGAGCTGATGTGATAGCTCCCGATCAGTCCCCTCCGACGACCCCCTCCCTTCTCCGACGCGATGGTGGACCCCGCATCGACGACACTCCAACTCCAGACGGCAACGGACGGCGACAGCATTCCAGCTCCTGGCAGACGACGACGAAAATGGCAACGTGGACCCCACCCTCCGCCACCTCCCTCCCTCATACCGCTCCTCCACCACTCGCCACCCCCACGACACCACCGGCCACCTACCTCAATCAACGCTACACCGAACATATAGAGTTTTTTTCCGCGCACGATGAATTTCCAAATTTGTTTTCAGTTTCTCAATCACGAGGGAGGAGCATCAAGCTGAGTTTCAAGGGAGGAGCATCAAGGAGCAGCGCGGAATTATCCATTTGATTCGAGCATAAAAACCAGGTGGGAACCCTTAAATCTATCAATTCGAGCTATTTTTAATTGTTGTATGAAGTTTTGGTTTTGTTAAAACCCTTGTTCATCTACCCTTTTACCATATGAGTAAAAACTGTGTCGAAGTTGTAATTCATGTGAGTTCATGTGAGTTCCTCGTTATGAAGTATCATATAAATCTGAAATTCAAATTCTGTCTGCAAATCCCTGAAAAGCTAACTTACGCGTTGGGAATAATATATATAGAATAAAAACTCAAAAGATGAAATCACACTGCATCTACCAATGCTCAATATTATCAATACCATTGATATGTATTTACAGAAATGCAAATAGAGTTAAAGAGGATGATATACATATATTCTATTGATGAAATAAAACTATCAGCCAATACCTATTCATAAAGTTTACAATTTCCATCTGAGAAGTGGCCAGACTTCATAAATATTCGATTGACAAAAATGTTTCTAAACAGTAAGAAACTATTCCAAGACTCTATAAAATAATCCTACTCCATTGCTATTTTGTTCCAGACATCCACCAACTATAATTTCACAGTATTTCCAGCCAAATTATCAGAACTAAGAGCTGTGTTTTGCATGTCTCAAGTACTACTGGGTGCCCTGCATTTGCATGATATTTGTAGGCCAAGCAATGCTCATGCAGTTCCTGCCAACACCCATCATCAAAGTTCAGAGCATAGCTTCCAACATCATATTTGAATATCTCTATTATGGCCTTGTTGTAGCTATCATGTTTCTCAACTTGGCTCTGAGCTTCCAGACAAATGCCTCCAGCTGATCTTGCCACAACCCATGTCCAACTCTTCCTTACCCATATCTACCCATAGGCAGCCCGTCCTGGTTCTGATCCAACACCACCACCATTGCCACATTTCTTTGTTGCCATGGGTATTCATAGATCCAGGATCTCTGTCAGATGATGGAGGTTCTTCACAGTGAGGAGAATAGCCTCCCACATTGAGGCAATATCCCATTCTGAAACTTGCAGCACAAGGAGCTCTTAAATGAAATTGTTGACCAAGGCTCACAGACACCTACCCTGTAGTATTTCTAATTTCCCAGGGTTCCACATTCCCTTTGCTACAACCACATGAGCATGCCAAATGATATTGCCATTAATATTGGAGCTCTGCAGGGAAGGAACTCTGGGGCAAGAAAAATACATATATTAGAAGTCAGCGGTGATGTCTCATACATGACAAGGGTAATGGAAGGGGAATATTGTGAGAGTACTATCCTCTGTCAATGTAACATACAACCTAATTTACAGCGCCTACAGTGTAAAATGCTGAAAACACAGTGTAATTTTTTTTCCTGTAGGCGTTGGAAAATCATTTTCCAACACCTATAGGAAATACAT
>JAXQQM020060660.1:0-49267 GCA_034641835.2 Pinus albicaulis
CATTGAGTTCTCCTTAGCTCCAGATTTGCAGCCACCAAGTCCCATTCAATTTCAAATTGCAAATGAAGGCTTGGAAATTGATAAACATAGGAGATTCGTTGCACTGCCTTCTCAAGAAGATTTTCTGCCAAAGAATGATCTTTCTCATCAACATGATGGTCTACACACATAATTAAGCCCACTCAATCAGAACATATCAGGTTTTCTAGAGGACAACATTGGAATATATGATGAGGCTGCTAGTACAAATGATCATGATGAAGATTTGGAGCTTCTTCCCCAAAGGAACCCCAAGCATAGCTAAGTGGAGGAAGGAGTAGTCTTTAATTAAGCTTATTCCTAAAATCCTCTAAGCTAGGTATTGTTTCAAGATCCCATTGTTGTTTTAGTAGAAGCATCTAAAAGGGGAACATGCTATGTCAAGAGCAGTTTGTTGTAGAGTATAAAGGAGATTTTTGAACACTGTTGTTCAAAAGAAAGTGAGAGGGGAATGGGCTTATTGTTGTTTCAACACAGTCAAAGAGCTGAACCAAGATCACTCATGGAATCATCTACTTGATTGGTTGTATTGGAAAAGTGAGTTCACCAAATAAGTATGTATCATATGTAAACTAGATTAGGATAGATAGGTATGCAAATAAGCTCATCACTATGAGAAAATTTCTAGCTTTAGTTTCAGATTTTTTTGACAAAAAATGAAAAGAAAAAAACTAAGAAAAGAAGAAAAAGAGGGCAAATGAAAAGAAGAGGTACAACCCCATACCAAAAAATAGTATTGTTGAAAGTGTGCAAGCCTAAATGTCACTACTTGTTGAAAAGGAAAAATCTTGTTCAGTCATCTAGCCTAATCATGACTAAACATATTTTAAATTTCTACTGATAGGTTAGTAAAAGGATATTTTACAAACCATGTAAACTTGGATTTTCAGTAGATTAGACTAGGAAAATATGCTTGTTCTCAATGCTCAAATTTGAACCAAAGATAAAAAGAGGGATGCATAACAAATTCTGAATCACAACTCTCATGTTTTCTAGTTTTTGATTGTACAAAATTAATGTCTGTGTGCAGCTTGTCCAAATGCCACAACCCATGACAAATCAGATTGTTTAAACTTGGTTTGATCATGTTTTGAATTTCATGTCAGTAGGTTAGAGAATAAATTCTGTCAAACAACTTAATCTTGACAGATGAGTAGACTAGGTAGAGAATAAGAGACTTCATTAGCCTAGTCTGAACTCTTGGAAGTGATAAGGGTACAAGTAGATATTTTCTATGATTTAAAAAGAAAAAAATGATGTCAAGGGTTTGCCAGTACAAGTGCGCCCGAAAGAAGAAAAAATGTTAGGCAAAGTATGATGGGTAGGTAGAAATGAGGTTGAAGCAAACATGTCTTTCTGATTTTGAGATTATAGCTTCAAGAGAACATCAACAAAAGAAGGAAGAAGGATCTGCCAAGTGCAAGTAAGGCACTGGTCTTCAAAACTCAGAGATTTGAGTTCTGAGGTCCTGGATACCCCCTGAAAAGGAGCTGCCCTCCCCAAGTGGAGCCATTGTTATTCATTAGTAATTTTTACTATCTATAGATGACTAAATATTGGTTCTAGATTTCTAAAAACAAAATTCCCTGAATATTGTGAGTTTTAGAAATATCACTGCCTTCATTATCCTTATAGAACATTTTTCACTATTCTACCATTTTTCCATTCCATGGTCACCCTGCCACTCCTAAAAACTCCTTATGGGCTTGTTCCACTCATTTCCATCCTTTTTCCTACGCATAACCTCATTACTCTATTTTTTCCTTGCCCATCACTCCACTTTCCATCTAGGGTTACCTATAGCCTAACTCATTCCCATTGTCCCCAAGTTCCTCAAGCATTTATGGTCTCAAAACTATCTCTGTAGGCTCTTTAGATAAAAAAAGTACATTGGATTTTGGATCTTCAATACACCACTTTTTCAATACTCTGTTTTTACACTTGAAGCCTCCAAGCCTATTTTCAGTCAAGATCATGGTCAAAGAACCCCCCCACTGGGTCAATTAGGGTTTCATATGTCTTAAGGTCATCATTGGTATTTCAAACACTCTTCTCCTTTGATAAGAAGCTGGCATAGATGTAATAGAAAGTCATCACATAGTTACTCAATAAAAACCTAAAGAGTTCCAAAGAAAGACTATCCATTCAGTTTCAGAGTTTGCACATGAGGAAAATGTTAGGATTTTAACACTTCTGCAAAAGTGTTAAAAGGTCCATCAGCTGAAGGAATTGATAAGGTAGATGGTATGGTCCTAAATGAATACAAATTATAGTAGAAGAAAGAGAACCACTTGGTCTTGAGGAAACTAGCGTTTTTGAGCTTGATGGCCCAAGTAGAGTGCCAAACAGTGATCACTTGCAGAAAATGACATGGAGGAAGCACACAAGGCCAATTTTGCTTCACATTGTGTTTCTAACCAAACAAAGATGAATTTGACAAACATGAGAGAGGTTTTTGTCCATCATAGGTCCACGAAGAAAAAATTCATTCATATTTTACACAGGTATCATGGTTTGGGAGAAATCTAAAAAATACAGGTGTCACAGGAGAATTCCTGCACTTATGGAGTGACCTTGGGAAAATCAAGTTTTCTCATAGTTGGAGTGTCCAAATGAATTGCTTGATGGGTCCAATGACCGATAGATTAGAATCAATTTCCAATGAGCTATCATGAGCTGAATTTGGGGTTGGGTAAGGCCTCCAAAAGTTGCCTACACTAGCACTTTGCATTTATGCACCATCATTTAACACTTTTTGACCAATCTTGGGAGAATCAATTTTTTACAGGTCAAATAAACTCCAATAAATAAAAAATTATATTTGGAAAGTAGACAGGTTACTTTTTTCAACGAGCTATCATGGGCCCAATTCGGACACCAAAAGGCCTCGAAATTCCCTCTACACAAAGGCGTTGCGCCCTTGGCCAGGAGGGCTTCCTAAGAAAATTAACCCCTCAGACCACTTCAGAGCCCTTTTAAGTTTCCTCTAAGGTTTTCTAAAGCTCTAATAGAGGTAAGTGGATGCCCTACCATCATTCTCAATCATTTTGGATAATTTATTTGAAAGAAATTGAAACCCTAAGAGGCTACTCGTAAGGCTTGAACTTGCAAATCATTATTTTCCATTTCTTTATCTGCCCATAAAGAATATCAATCTAGATAGGAGGTGAAATTAAGGTGGTTGAATTGGTTTAAATTTTTTAATCCATCAAGGGCTTGAAATAACACTTAGCCCCTTGTATTGGAAAAGCATTGACATTACATGCCCTCCTTCATCTCAAATTGCCATTAGTGCAAGGTGTTTTCAAAGCAAAGTTTGACATATCAGATGGATTGCCTTCAAAATTATTTAGCCTCTCATTCTTCCTAATTTACACCCTCAATCACTCACTTAATTCACTAGTATACTACCACTCCATTACCCTCTTCATGTCAGTTTCAAAACAGTCTTAGGGTTTTATCAAAGGCAGAGTGGTAAAATGCCAAAAACATAGGAAAGGGAAATGAAGAAGGAAGCAAAGAAGATGATGTCAGTAGGGCAAAGAAATTTGAAGCAAAGGACAATGATGATGTGGGAAATGAAGTTAGCAGTCATAAAAGTGCAGTGAGGGAAATGAGGCACATATCGATGAGGCACACATCATTGAGGCTAATTTCAGTGAAGGAGAAATCATCATGGAAAGGGAAAATGATAGCAATGAGGTAAATGTTAGTGAGGAAGATGCCCATGAGAAATCAAAGAGTGAGGAAAGAGCAATGAGGGAAATAAGGCCTATGAAAGATATGATGGAACCAATGAGGCTAAAAGAAAAATGAAACCTTGAACACTTGGTTGATCTATATCTACAGGCATCCCAAACACCATAAGCAAGGCAATTTCAAAATTTGGGCAACTTTTGACATTTTTGGTTTTTTGACTATTTTTGAGGGCCAAGGGCGTAGCACCCTTGGCGCTGCGATTTTTATTGAGGCATAAATTTTTGAAATGGTTTACATTTTTAGGCTCCTTAAGCCAAGGGCATCACACACACCAAATTGCAGATCATTTGGAGTAGATTTGGTCCTCCAAGAGGGTCAAAAACATGCACAAATTCACCATTCTACCCAATTTTCAGGGTTGGCGCTGCGCCCTTAGTAGTCTTGCGAGATTTGGTTTTTGGACAGGGTAAGGGACACCAAATGGAAAAATAAATACAGTTTTGGAAAATAGAATATACAATATTTCCAACGAGCTATCACGAAGCTCATTCTGATACCGAGAATGCCTTTAAAATTCAGCTGCAAGGTGACCCATTTTTCCAGTGCAAGTGTTGCGCCCTTGGACCTTAATGCTGCGCCCTTGCTTGCAAAGTCAAAAAAAGACACAAATTTATTGCAAATAGATTTTTTGAGGTTTTTTGGGCAAATCACTCCAAAGTTAGGTGTTAGAAGTTATTTGTCATTTATTACATTAGATATTTTGTGCCTTGGGCCTTGCATGGTCTTAATGGATAAAAATGATATTTATGAGAAATTAATGGCCACCAAAACCCTAGTTAGGGTTTTGAACTTCCCTTGCATGATAAATACTACATGAAGGACTCATTTTTCATGTTGGTTAGTTGTTGAACTGAGCATAGGCTCTGATTTGTAAGGATTTTTTGGTTTTGGAGCATTGTGAAGGTTCTGAAACAAATATCAATGAGACAAGCACTTTGTAGGATTCATGAACATGGCTAATGGCGATGTCTTTCTCATTTTGTTCTAATTTTATTATGTTTTACACATTGTTTCATCTTTCTCTTGCATTAGAACAAAAAATTTAGCTTAAGGTATGCTGTCAAAAGCTCATCAAGTCTGTCTGCTTCTCTTGCTCTCATGTTTTCCTCTGCTGCGTCAGTTTAGAGAATTCTTAGTTTCTCTCTAAAACCACTCTACTTGTTTATCTCAAGGATGATTTAATGGAGTTAGTTCCAAAGAATATTTTGGCTATCCCTACGACGGTTCCCAAATCCACCTTGGGCTAAAGTAAGGCGGAAAGGACTACATCAAACCACGCTTAGCCTTGTAGCTAGCCCTACGAGGACAGGAGAGGGCTCTCTCTGGGTCTATCTCGGCAAAAGGTCTTCAAAGGGGCTGAGATGACTTATAATGAATAATGAATACTGATTTTAGGCTAGTAAATAAATAGGAAAGAGGTATTTTGATGAATGACTGGGTTTCAGGGATGTATGGGACAAAGAACAGTATAAGCTGAGAAATTAAATCAAAGACACAGAGTGTTTCATGAGGAAAGATAGGCAGGAAGTTTAGCAATCAAATTTGAAATAATATGGAGTGGAAAGACTGTTGAGAGGTTGAAAAGGGCATATATAATGAATCCTTTTCAATAGAAGAAGACATACAGAAACATGAACGCTTTCCCACGGCAGAGCAATAAACTGGATTCTACCTTTCTTACTTAAAAGCATTCAACTAGAAATGATTATAATGAACGGTAAAACATAACGAGATACATATGAAACAAAAAGAAAAAACATATGCTAAACTCACACCACATGAATCTCATGAATCAGAGCTGCATCATTTCATTAATTCTCTGCCAAAACTGTACAGTGAAGTGCTGAGTTTTCCTTCCACACTTTTTCCCAGAACTCAGACCCTTTACAAATGATTTTCAATACAATAAATAAACTCAACTATGAGAAAACAGATCAACCAAAAATAAGGGTTTGTTTAATCATCATTAACAAACAAAATCTGAAGAGCCAATCATCTGTTTCTGAAAAGGAGCAGCGTTACATTTTCTACTCAAATTTGTTGATGACCAATGGAGAGGCGGAAAATGTAGCTGTAGACCCTTTGAATTGCAACTGAAGACAAAAATAGGCAACCCAATCCTATTGCTCTGCTGTTGAAGATATCTTCACTTTATTTTAAGCTCTGGTCTTTGACTTTTCACTTTTACATTTGCCGTTTGAATAAAAGCTAACTTTTAATAAAAATAGTTTTGAATTTTGCCTTAAATGAAGGGAAACTAAATTCCGCCAATCCCAGCTCATGATAAAAAATTGACACTCCTTAGACTTCTTGGGCCATGCCCTGAGATAGCTGTAGTTTCCCCATCAACCCCTCCAGCATTTGTCTGACATTTTTTATTAAAAGCGGATTTGTTTATCAAGAGATGATTGAAAATTTTCTTTACGGAATCCCCCTTCTAATCTTGTTTATGGGGCATGCCAGCATTACAACAGGAGTTGAAGCCTTTCGATTGTATATTTTTTCTTGAGATATGGACTATTCCAGACGATTGTACACCTGAAGCTCCCTGAGAATTACCCAAAGCAACTGCCTCAACAGCATCCTCTATACGTGAAGTCGCATGAGACCTGCTGACGTAAGACCAATGGTATATGAATGTCGCCCCATGATCCCACCTCTTCCTGGAAAACTTCTAGATGGGCGCCCATTGCTCTTGAAGTTGTGGCTCTCAATGAGGAACCAAAAAAAGGAAGCAGGCCTCGTAGGACCTGAGTCTTTACAAATGGAGCCAATGCATGCTTTGAAACTTGAAAAGTGTGAAATGTTTTTAATAATTAAACATCGAAGCGTGCTCCTTCACAAATAAAAACAATGATATGATGCACCTACAGCAAAAGAATTGGATTCGTTTTTAAAATTTGATGTAGTAGTGGCACAATCCAGCTTGGAGCTCGTAAACGCCGCGCACTCCCAGCACGCACATTCAAATTTGCATAGTGTAAAGTGGCCCTATGCGCCATGCGCCACGCATTGCAAATTCACCACATTTCGACCTTTAAACTTTGTTTTTCCCATCCAACTGAATTTTCCATGATTTCTCCAGCTCCTAGCTGACTTTGCTATGCCAATGAATTATAAAACAATGAAAACAATCTTTCATGGCATGGATTTCAATTTTGACTTAGCAAACCCACTATTTGAAGACTTTGGCACTTCTTACAATGAACTCTGTTTTTTATCTTGGACTGAATAATGAATCTCTTTGTTGTCTTTTGCAAGGATGTTTAGCATGAAGTTTGGCAAGGTGACTAGAGCCTGCATTTGAAGTATTTCATGGGCGGAAAAATACATATTTATTACAAACACAAATTTGACAATTTCTTCTTCAAAACAGAGTTTTGAAGAAGAAACATCCTCGAGCATATTGACGATGAAAATTTTGAACTAAAAACTTATTGAAAACCTCCTCATGGCCTGCGGGCATTATTTAACATTACTAAAGACCACCCTAGACTTAGAAACTAAAATGACTCTTTTTTGACCAAAATAGCATCTATGACTGTAAATGACGTGAAATGAACTTTGATGAACTTTGAGAAATTTTGACCAACCTAGCAGGTACAAACATGAGGGAAATGAGAAAACCTAGCCCTTCCATCAGTCAATGGCATGCCCCTAACGGAATGCAGATGAATGAGCGAAATGAGACACCTAAACAATGAAATGCAATAAGAGGAATGATCTCTGATGGAGGGATATAAAGATTGACTCTAACATTGGCTCCAATGGGGATGGTAGCTCCTTGGAGGTGCCAAGAACGGCAGATCTTTGGGAGAGCAGACTAGTGCCTTCGTCCATTGGGCTATGGAATCCATTATTTTGACAAAACAACTCAAGACTTTTGACTAAATTATTTGACTGAAAACCGACACAAAATAACTTAATAACTAGACTGAAAACTGACTCACAAATGACTCATGACTGACTTAAATACAAAGCTTATTGAAGGGCAGCAGTCCATCAAGATTCCAAATCATGATGACAACTACCTACATACTGATGGAATATGTACAATCATGTGTAATGAGCTCTCTAATGTAACCAATCAAGCAGATGCCTTCTTGATTGATTCTCCTAATCAGATCTTCTGGTCGACAATAGATACTTGTAACTAGGCATCCAAAAACATAATTGACCATGATCTCCTTCATCACTGAATACTGCAATAATCACCTTCACTGCTAACTGCAACAAATTTGCCAATGGATCATGAAAAACATGAAGATTTACCTCCTGCTGAAGAAACAAGGTGTCCTTTTCTCTTGATTCTGATCTTTCTTTAGTAAAAGTCTATTCCTGGTCCTCAAAAAATTCTGAACAAGTGGATGAGTAGATCTCCTCTTGGAAAAATATTTCAAAACATGAGACATATGAAGAAGAATCTGAAAGGCAGTCCTGAATGTTCTGATCTTCTGTAGTCTGAATATATTGTAGGTCATCTTCATATGATATGACAGCCATATTCTCATTATAGTCATCAATCATAAGAAAAGAAACTTCAGCTGATTCTTGATGCTCAATCATGAAATTTCTATCATCTACCAACGATTCATCCAAGGAAACTTTTTCACTTACTTGAACGAAGATTTCGTCTTGTTTTTCATGAACTGACTGGATTACCTCTTTATGAAGGCTTTGTTCTAATGAAATGAGAACATTTGGATCAATAACTCTGTCCATGATCTCAACGACAAAGTTCTCCTTCATGAGATTCAGCACAAGGTATTCTTGGTCATCACAATCTGAATCTAGATCTGAAATAGCTGACTTGACATTATCACATTCTGAAATTTAAACTTAACATCCCTGCATGCTGTCTTCTTCTGTGGGTAGATCTGAAACAAAACTTTCTCGTTCATCATTTTCAGCCATATGGCAATCTTCAACTTGCTGATCTAGATAAGTATCCTTCAAGATTTCTGTGTGCTGCTGTAACGGATTTTCATACAATGCTTCCATTATTTCTCCGTCCATCAATTCATTATCTCCATAAATATTCTCAAGATCTTCAATGAAACTATCAACGTGTTCACAACAATTCTGCACTAACATTAAAGACGGACAAGATTCTCTGTACCTTTCAAAGAATATAGTATGAAAATCCTTTAGACAATAAATAGAAGCAGGTGGCAAACTTTCATACCAAGATCGGGCTTCATCTTCCAGAGTAGCCATAAACATTTTCATCAAACAGTCTTCAAGAAAATCGATCTTGAATTTATGCACATGAATGTGAAATTTCACCAGATGAAGAGCAGCATCATTACCTTCCACATTTCTAAGCATAGGTAAATTCTGAAGCCAATCCACCTTGAGCATTTTATTTGGAAAACCAGGGATGTGATCTCGGCTCATGTGAGCATATCTTCTTGCAACACGTTCCATCTTGAAAATCTTAAAGCCACTGATCGTCCTGCAGTGGAGTCACCATGAAGCATTGATTTCAGGATTTTTTAGTGAATGAAGTCGCCAGGTGAATGATTTCAGCCTTTTTATGTCTGATCATTGTCCACCATCAACGATCAGATCTGAACTTGATACATGTACTGGGGCAATTTACAAGTCAAGTGTCACGTTTCACAAGCTAAACCGGAGATTGACTGAAGTAGCGTTTATCTAGTTCCACTATGTTAGTTCCCAAATCTACCTTAGGCTGAAATAAGGCAGAAAAAATACAACACCAAACCACGCTCAACCTCGTAGCTAGCCCTATGAGGACAAGAGAGGGCTCTCTCCGAGTCAACTAAGTAAAATATGTCTAATAGGGCCTGAGATGACCTATAATGAATACTGATTTTAGGCTAGTAAATAAATAGGAAAGAGGTATTTTGATGAATGACTGGTTTTCAGGGATGTATGGGACAAGAACAGCATGAGTTGAGAAATTTAAATCAAAGACACTGAGTGTTTCATGAGGCAAGATAGGAAGGAAGTTTAGCAATCAAATTTGAAATAATATGGAGTGGAAAGACTGTTGAGAGGTTCAAAAGGGCATATATAATGAATCCTTTTCAACAGAAGAAGACATACAGAAAACATGAACGCTTTCCCAAGGCAGAGCAATAACTGGATTCTACCTTTCTTACTTAAAAGCATTCAACTAGAAATGATTATGAATGAACAGTAAAACATAAAGAGATACATATGAAATAGAAAGAAAAGACATTTGCTAAACTCATACCACAAGAATCTCATGAATCAGAGCTGCATCATTTCATTAATTCTCTGCCAAAACTGTACAGTGAAGCGCTGAGTTTTTTTTTCCACACTTTTTCCATAACTCAGCCCCCCTTTTTACAAATGATTTTCAATACAATAAATAAACTCAGATGTTGAAAACAGATCGATGGAAATAGGGAGATGTTTCATCATTAACTAATAAAATTTGAAAAGCCAACCACTTATTCTGAAAAGGAGTAGTGTTACATTTTGTTTGTTGATAACCAATAAGGAAGCAGAACCTGTGGTGTAGACCCTTTGAATTGCAACTAAAAACAAAAATAGGCAACCCAATCCTATTGCTATGCTGTTGAAGATATCTTTGCTTTATTTTAAGCTCTGGTCTTTGACTTTTCACTTTTACATTTGCCGTTTGAACAAAAGTTAACTTTTAATAAAAATAGTTTTGAATTTTGCCTTTAATGAAGGGAAACAAAATTCCGCCAATCCCAACCCATGATAAAAAACTGATGCTCCTTGGACTTCTTGGGCTATGCCATGAGATAGCTGTAGTTCCCCCATCAACCGTCCAGCATTTTTTTGACATTTTTTATTAAAATCGGATTTGTTTATCAAGAGATGATTGAAAATTTTCTTTACGGAATCCCCCTTCCAATCTTGTTTATGGGGCATGCCAGCATTACAACAGGAGCTGAAGCCTTTCGATTTTATATTTGTTCTTGAAATATGGACTACTCCAGACGATTGTACACCTGAAACTCCCTGAGAATTACCCAAAGCAACTGCCTCAACAGCACCCTCTATATGTGAAGTCGCATGAGACCTGCTGACGTAAAACCAATGGTAGATGAATGTCGCCCCATGATCCTCCCTCTTCCTGGAAAACGCTAGATAGGCGCCCATTTCTCTTGAAGTTGTGGCTCTCAATGAGGAATCAGGAAAAAGGAAGCAGGCCAAGTAGGACCTAAGTCTTTACAAATGGAGCCAACGCATGCTTTGAAACTTGAAAGTGCGAAATGTTTTTAATGATTAAACATCAAAGCATGCTCCTTCACAAATAAAAAAAATGATATGACGCATACGCGACAAGAAATTGAATTCGTTTAGAATTTGATGTAGCGATTAGCACAATCCCGACTTGGAGGCTACGTAGTACGCGTGCACTCGATGCATCACGCACATTCAAATTTGAGCGTGTAAAGTGGCCTATGCGCCGTCGGCTGCCCAACACGCCACGCATTGCAAATTCACCACATTTCGACCTTTAAACTTTGTTTTTCCCATCCAACTGAATTTTCCATGATTTCTCCAGCTCCTAGCTGACTTTGCTATGCCAATGAATTATAAAACAATGAAAACAATCTTTCATGGCATGGATTTCAATTTTGACTTAGCAAACCCACTATTTGAAGACTTTGGCACTTCTTACAATGAACTCTGTTTTTTATCTTGGACTGAATAATGAATCTCTTTGTTGTCTTTTGCAAGGATGTTTAGCATGAAGTTTGGCAAGGTGACTAGAGCCTGCATTTGAAGTATTTCATGGGCGGAAAAATACATATTTATTACAAACACAAATTTGACAATTTCTTCTTCAAAACAGAGTTTTGAAGAAGAAACATCCTCGAGCATATTGACGATGAAAATTTTGAACTAAAAACTTATTGAAAACCTCCTCATGGCCTGCGGGCATTATTTAACATTACTAAAGACCACCCTAGACTTAGAAACTAAAATGACTCTTTTTTGACCAAAATAGCATCTATGACTGTAAATGACGTGAAATGAACTTTGATGAACTTTGAGAAATTTTGACCAACCTAGCAGGTACAAACATGAGGGAAATGAGAAAACCTAGCCCTTCCATCAGTCAATGGCATGCCCCTAACGGAATGCAGATGAATGAGCGAAATGAGACACCTAAACAATGAAATGCAATAAGAGGAATGATCTCTGATGGAGGGATATAAAGATTGACTCTATCCCTACCCTTTGGAATCACTTTAAACATTTTTTTGAGGTATTTACTTTGAAGTATTGCTAATTATGGTTTAGCTGAAGAGGTCTATGGTTTGCCTTGCCCTTTTTCTCATCTTAAATGGTTGCTTTGAAGTTATTTGTAGTATTATTAAGGAAATTTAGGATTTCCCTACTTCTTGATCATTTATATATGTCATCTTGTATGTTTTCTTTCTCTGAAGGTAGATAGCTAGAGAGGTTAGGAGTTCCCTGCTCTCTAGGGTTTACTGGATTGTTATCTTGATTTTTACTTGCTAGGGTTTGGTCAAAGAAGTATGGTATGCCATATATTTGGTTTTTTCTTCATGCATAATATTCTTAGAGGCCTTTCTTGTTGTAGTATTTGAAAAAGGATTCTTAACTGCCCTTTGCACCTACTTTGTTCACAATTTAATGTTCACTCCACTCACCTAAGCCTTGAAGATCCATTTGCTTTGTTATACTTGCCCTCTAAAGCATCCTTGACCTATTGTTGTACCTTTATAGACCTCTTGTAGACTCCATAGCCCAATGGTCTAAACCTCTCCTACCCTATTTTTTTTCTTGACAACCTACCCAACCAAACAAACAAACAAAACCTAAGCTTTATAACTAGCCTAAAATCAAAAACCCTAAAAACCTATCAAGTTTCACATCTTTTCTACAAGAATAGAGAGATCCCTCTCTAAGTCCAGGAAGGCTAGGTCCTAGGACTCCAAAGACTGGTTTGATGTTACCCTTGTACATTTGGTGTTGCCAATCTGAAAAATTATGGGGACCTAATCGAATTTTTAAAATTGTTACTTCTAGCACCCTTGAAGTTTGAACTGTTTTTCTGTCCTTTTCTTGGTTGCCAACTTTGTCCCACCTCCCCTTTTGCCTTGGACTTCTGGTAGCACACTCGTGCCTTATGAATTTCTTTGTCCATGGTCCTAGGATTTACAAATTCAATTCGTTCCTTCATGTGGGTTGGAAAACTACTCAGGAATCTTTGAACCTTAGCCTTTTCATCTCTGAGGTAAGGGACATATCTTAATAGGGAGGTGAATTTGGTAATATACTCGTCCATAGTCATCTGACCCAACTTCAAGTCATGGAAATATCTATATTTTCTTCATAAAAACGTTCTATCAAATACTTATCTTTAAAGTATTGCTGGAATGAATCTGATGTAACATATTGATCTTCAATGCTGCGAACATTCTTTACCTCCTCCCACCATAGGGTTACTTTTTATCTCAGCTGGTAAATGGAAAATCTGGCATTAAGGTTGCTGCTGTACTCGTACACTTGAAATTACTTATTCATTTTTATCAACCAAGCCTCTACCACCTCTTTAGCTTCTCCATCGAATGTAGGTGGTTTTATCTTTCGAAACTCACCTTGAAGCTCCACTTTTTGCTTCTTAATTTCCTGCTTATCGGACACATTACCAGACCCTCCTTCATTATAGTTCTTGTTCTTGTTGCTTCACTGTGAAGGACTCCTACCCATTCTGTCTGTGGTTTGGTCCTTGTTTTTTCATTCATTCTCTTCTTGCACACTCCTATCTGGACTGGGTTGTAACACCCATCGATTCTGCTTGTCAAAAAGGCTCTTAAGTATCCTCTCTTGCTCCTACATCATACGTTCATTGCCACTTCTTACTCGGACCATTTCCTCCTGCAACTTCTGACCAATACTTAACAGTATGCTGGTCTGGTGTTGTTGTTTCTCCAATAGTCTACTAGTCTGTTGGTGCCGATCTACAGACAACTAAATCCACATTTCAGGATTCATCTCTGGTTGTGTTTGAGGTGTAGGTTCTCCGGTAATCTGAGGTGTTTGTTGTTTCGATCCCCTTCTCATATCGTCCTTTGTAGTACCACTTCTTTTATTTGCATCAGTTATACACATTTTAAATCGTTAGGTGACCCCTAGGGTCCCAGTGTTTGAACGATGCTCTGATACCACTTGTAACACTTATCATTATTACCATACTACTTAAATAAATAAATAAAATTACTTTTACCATAAGGTTGAAACATATCATTCAACAATGATAGACATTCATTATACACATGATTCTTACTTTTATCATGAGGTTGAAACATATCATTAAATAATGAAAATATTTGTTGAATAACATGATTCACTACCCGCCATAAGTTTGGGTTGGATTTATATTAACATAATCTATTGTATATATTTTATTGATGAACCTTGCTATTAATATTAGTTTGGATGGATTAACTACTGCTGTTCATCGCATATAATTTCTTGTACTTGCCTTGATTAAAGTATTTGTACTACAAATCTTGACATGTCTTGGCCATTCAATGCTCATGCCAGTTGTTGGATTTTATGGATCCGCATTTATGTTTTCGATGGCCACCTTCCCTCTTGATCTCCGTCTGATTCCTTCGTCGATCGACGGTGGTGGTTGAGGCGGGAAGGGACTAGGTATAACCTTGTTACCCTACGCACTTCCATCATTATTACTCTGTCGTTGTGTTAAGTTTGGTTATGCCATAGGTAAGGGCTTGAAGCAATAGACCAAGATTCCCCGGTTGTGGTAAGAGAATGTAATGTTCCAAAATTTTAGCCTCCAAGCTAAATGGAACATTAAAGTTAGCAGCAGCTCTAGCCGGTAAATAAATGGGTAGAAAAGCCCATAAGTCTCCTAAGGAGGATAAAAACACTCCAAGTGTGAAAGGAGACACTATATCTAGCTCAATAAAACACCTCCATGTGTGAACATAGATAATATCAAGTTACTTTGACTAAGTCAACAGCGCAGTTTTAGAGGAGGAGGAATCCAAGGATGAATAACGTAATTTTGGAGGGAGATGTAACTTGGGTTAGAAGTAACCTAAGTGAGTGGGGCCGAGGGCAAGAAAACTCATGTATTATATAAGGAAGAGGATGGCAGCATTATTCTTAATGTTCTAGTTTATTATTCTTGTCTGCCAAGACTTGTTGCTGCTTTGCTGCTTAGCAAAGTTGTAGTGTTGTTTAGCACTGGGTGTTCCCGGGCGGGAATTCCACCTCTTTCCTTTGAGGAGCCTCATTGGGAGAGTTTGTATTCATCATTCCACATCATGTTTTCAGGCCAAGCTTCAGCCTACGTCATCAGCACAACTTTTTCATAGATCTCACAGTGTTGCTGGGTGCAGCAGTGGAAGCGATTGGAATCCCAGCTTCTGAGCTAGTTTCTCATTGGAGGAAGCTTTCCTTCACTTGAGAGATCTGTTTGGAGAGCTCCAAAGCTTATTTCAGATATGTGGTATTAGACCACACATTTACCATACATTCCTATCACTGTTTTTTCCAGGGAATGCGTTATTTTGGAGGTTGTTCTTAGTGCATTGTTTGGTGGCTCCGTTGCTGAGTTTCCTTGTGATTGAGAGGTTCATCGTTTCATGGGAGGAATCCATTGAGGGATATACATCAGATCAGACATATTTTCAGCCTTGTACACTCATTTTATTCAGTGTTGTAGTGGTGATTCAGTAAATTACTGAATATCACATTCTTGTATGTAGAGTGTTTGACAAGAAACCCTTGCCGGGTTATCTTGTGTTTTGTATAAGGAGACTAGATCTCAGTTTATGAGCATGATTATCTAATAAATGAGTAGATCTATTTGTCTTCTTATTTTCTGAGTTAATACCCTCATAAGACTACGCAGTCCTTTGATGCAGCAACTCCGGTAAAATGCAGTTTTGGGGTTTTAATCATTTTCAGCTACACTAGTGTGGGAGGCCTGTTTAACTCACCTAGTTTCATTTATTTCTGATATCCTCTTTTATTTAGATTCTAGATGGATGTATCTATGGGATCCAAGTGATCATTTTACTTTTTAATTGCATATGTTGCTGGAAGTGCATCTTTAATTCATGATTCATGAGCATTCCCGATTGTGGAATATTACAGTAGTATCAGAGCATGATCTCTAGCTCAACCTGTGAGATCCAGCTATCAGAAGAAGGAGAGATGGAAAAAAGCCAGAAAGCTTCAGTATGTGCAGGAATAAAGGAATACAATCTTACAAAGCTTCTTCCAAAATCTATGGAGAGCTTTCAAGGAGAGCTGAAGAAAATGAGATTGGAGATGGGATCTCCAAAGGAGGTTGAATCTAGAGCTGAATCTAGATTTTCACATGGTGAGTGTGAGCATGCAGCTGCACTCCATGATTCCCAACATAGTCAAATTCCCAGAGCTATCCTGAGATGGACGGGAGGAGGAAGAATTCCTAAGAGGAAAACTCTTAGTGATTTTTTGCAGGAGTATGAATCTCAAACTGAGAGGTTTGGAGATCATACTGATTTCCAAGAGTTTTGCAAGATTCAGGTGGAGAAGAGCAAGTAGCAGGATGCAAATAGATTTCTTCTATCTAATTTTGTCAGATCACTTACATGTTCAGCTGAAGCTTGGGTGAAGGAGCTAGAATCCTATTTGCAGCTGCACCACATTTCCAAAGATGAAGCTATCAGAGTTGCAGCGCTACATTTCAGAGGTAAGGCTCATGCATGGTGGATTTTTGAATCTTATTCCTTAAATAATTCCAACACTTTCTCTTATGCAAGATTCATAAAAAAACTGATGGAGAGGTTTGGTGAAAAACTTCCTAAGACACATGAGCAAGGAAAACTTGAGAAAACAAAACCCTTGCATGTGATGGAGGAAAATCCATTTCAGAAAACCATGGGAGGAGCTGATGTATTGCATTACACATTACCGGAAGAAAAACCTCTAGTTCATATTCTTGAACAAAAGGGCATGAGGATCACTTTTTCACAAAGGGATCCAATTGTTGAGATGTTGCCTAGACACATTGATAAAGAAGAGGGCAACAATGCTGTCACATCTAGAGAAAATCCAGTGCCTCATGCAGAGGAGGGAGGAGCACATGCTCCAACAAGAGGGATTCTTGTATCCTTACAAGAAGTTCCCCAAGATCTCATACATATAGGTCCAAGCATAATTAATGAGTAGCATGATTGTGCAACATCGCAGCTGGATGGAGGAGGTAGGGAGGAAGAGCAGCATCAGTTGACGAGAAGCACACACCCTTCTCTATTTCAGAAAGCTAGTGCAAAGAGGAGGCAGACTGTATTACGCTGTGAGAGCAAGGGCAAGGTTGCCCAACCACATGAGCAGTCTACTCTTGACATTGATGTCTCACTACATGGAGGCATTCCACCCGGGAGGACACCTGATCTTCAGTTGATGAGAGATATCTTGTCTTTGGGTTCACCACTCTTGGATTTTGGAGAGGTGAAGAGTTTGGAGGAGAAATTTTTCATGGGGGATGTCAAAGTAGCAGGCAACAACATGAGTGGAGCTTCACATGCCAGATCACAAGCGCTGTCACTGAGGAGGATTGATCCTTATTAGAGATCTCAGCTTTTGGTAGAGTACTCCAAAGATCTTGGTGCATGCATGATTCTTGATGACCCGGATGGAGATGACAGATACATGGTGGATGATGTGGTTATCTATTCCTATGGTAGGATCTTCTTGACTAGAGCTTCTAGTCTCAAGGAGAAATTGCTACATGCAACACATGAGGATTTCTCTTCCATGCATTTTGATGCATATCTCTCCTTGGCAAAGGAGTTCACTTGGGAGGGCATCCAGCATCACATATATCAGCATATGGAGAGATGCATAGCCCGGATGGTGATAGAGAGGATGTCACAACCACCTTCCTACTCATTGGGAGTGAGGGAGAATTTCCAGTTGAGCCATTTCAGCTCAAGACCTCAAGTACATAATGGAGGAGGTATCATTTCATGCTTTGTATTGTACTTATTTCCTTTATTTGAGCAACATGACGTAACAAGAAGAAATGTTTCTTCTTGCATATTGTATGATGATGTACTTGCAACTACTTGTAGCATTGATCTTGGCTCTCTTTTTGATTAGATGTGGGGGAAGCCACATGTTTCTTGGTGTGCACCATTGACACCATATTGTAACTTCATGTTTTCATCTTATGATATGACTATGGCAGCAAACAAGTGGCTGGGAAAGCACTTCTTGTATTTTATTTTGATGCAGGTCGGGGATGCACTGCGCTAGTTCCATGAGAGGGACCATGATTCACTCTCCAGTTGTCAATTGGAAACTTGTTTTTATTGTATATTGCTTCCATGTATTGTTGATGTGTTTTTTCTCAAGGGAATCTTTGTATGGAGAGAGAAACTAATTAGATGGCATGGCACCCGTATGATAGAGAAGCATAATACTTGTTGGTATGGGGCATCATACAAGTTGACCTTCATGATCTTACTCTATGGCTTGTATGAGGGAGAGATGAGGCAACAATAGAGAAGAAAGGCACATTCATGGTGCAAGGAGGTTGCCCTTCAGTATTTGAGGATCATGAGAGACTTCCATGTAGGAATATGATATTATCACATAGCAGCATGATGGTGGATGGATTTGGCATGTGGAATGTCAAAGGGAGAAGTCATGGAGACTTATTCTCAAGACCTACAACACTGCCACATGAGAGTATGTTCTTATTGATGGAGTGTTCCAAAGAGTATGTGTATCCCATTTTCTTGCAGATTTTTGTGAGGGAATCCTCATGGGGGAACTTATACATGGACCTCACTTTCAGCTCACACATGATGCATGGTAAGAAATAAATTTATGTGCTTGTTGATTACTCTATTGAGTATTTGTACTTTCTCACCATATGTAAACAGTGCATTGCTCCACATGAGAGCAAGATTATTTATGGGTTTCATGGTCACTTTAGGGCCAAATATTGTGATGTTGATGACCCATCTTTACATGACTTTGGGAAAGTGTTGTATTTCTTTGATTATGCATAGCTGGTGTATATTGTAGCATACTACTTCATAGTAGATGAGTTAACATGCATAGCTGCAAATTCTTGGGAGGATAACTTGCCACTTGATGCTCTACAACACAGTTGGAAGAACTGTGCTGTATCCACCAGACAGACCATATGTATCATCCAAACTTGCACATAACCTTCAGACATTTTCTGATTTGGATGCCATGTGGTGATGATGTGCCATTCAACTTGGATGGAATGGTATGGGTTGACATGTCTCATGAATTTGGAGGAAGAGTCCTTGGAGGCTCAAACTTCTTCTTGCCATTGGAGGGAAATCATGTTTCAGCCCAAGATCAGCGTACCCTATACACTTATAATGAGTGGAGAGGAGGACAGCATGAGATAGGCCCTCTTGCCTATCATGGTCACTTATTCAGCCCACCTACATTTTAGGAGCACAAGGTGGAGGAGACCTTTCATGAGTTACCATGTTGGAGGGTGACTCACTTCATTTGGATGATAGCATGGGTGAGAGAGGCACTCATTCACCATGTTGGTCATCACTCCTAATTTATGGAGGCCATGAGACATCTAGCAGGTTTCCATTCACACTTTCCACCTTTGATTGATGCAGATACCTTGGTTTTGCACACTTGGGAGGAAGCATTGGATGAAAAAATATTTGCAGATTCTCTTGATGCGGTGATGGGGGCTATTTATGAGAGGCCACATGAGGAATATGGGAGAAATTTTGTTCTCCTTATGCATTTTCTTGAGGACAAGAAAATATTTTGGAGGGGAGGACTGTAATGTTCCAAAATTTTAGCCTCCAAGCTAAATGGAACATTAGAGTTAGCAGCAGCTCTAGCTGGTAAATAAATGGGTAGAAAAGCCCATAAGTCTCCTAAGGAGGATAAAAACACTTCAAGTGTGAAATGAGACACTCTTTCTAGCTCAATAAAACACCTCCATGTGTGAACAGAGATAAGATCAAGCTGCTTTGACTAAGTCAACAACACAATTTTAGAGGAGGAGGAATCCAAGGATGAATAACGCAATTTTGGAGGTAGATGTAACTTGGGTTAGAAGTAACCTAAGTGAGTGGGGCCGAGGGCAAGAAAAATCATGTCTTATATAAGGAAGAGGATGGCAGAATTATTCTTAATGTTCTAGTTTATTATTCTTTTCTGCCAAGACTTGTTGCTGCTTTGCTGCTTAGCAAAGTTGCAGTGTTGTTTAGCACTGGGTGTTCCCGGGCGGGAATCCCACATCTTTCCTTTGAGGATCTCATTGGGAGATTTTGTATTCATCATTCCACATCATGTTTTTAGGCAAGCTTCAGCCAACATCGTCAGCACAACTTTTCCGAAGATTGTGTAGTGTTGCTGGGTGCAGCAGTTGAAGGGATTGGAATCCCGGCTTCTGAGCTAGTTTCTCATTGGAGGAAGCTTTCCTTCACTTGAGAGATATATTTAGATCTATTTGGAGAGCTCCAAAGCTTATTTTAGATCTGTGGTATCAAACCACACATTTCCCATACATTCCCAACGTTGTTTCTGCCAAGGAATGCGTTATTTTGGAGGTAGTGCTCAGTGCATGGTTTGGTGGCTCTATTGCTGAGTTTCCTTGTGATTGAGGGGTTCATCCTTTCATGGGAGTAAGCCCTTGAGGGATATACATCAGATTAGACATCGTTTCAGCCTTGTACACTCATGTGCTTCAGTGTTGCATTGGTGATTCAATAAATTACTGAATATCACATTCTTGTATGTAGAGTGTTTGACAAGAAACCCTTGCCGGGTTATCTTGTGTTTTGTATAAGGAGACTAGATCTCATTTTATGAGCATGATTATCTAATACATGAGTAAATACATTTGTCTTCTTATTTTATAAGTTAATACGCTCATAATACTGTGTAGTCCTTTGATGCAGCAACTCCGATAAAATGCAGTTTTGGGGTTTTAATCATTTTCAGCTACATTAGTGTGGGAGGCCTATTTAACTCACCTAGTTTCATTTCTTTCTGATATCCTCTTTTATTTAGATTCTAGATGGAGGTATCTATGGGATCCAAGTGATAATTTTACTGTTTTATTGCATATGTTGCTGGAAGTGCGTTTTTAATGCATGATTCATGAGCATTCCCGATTGTGGAATATTATAGAGAACCTGGAAAATTATTTTGCACAGTCTGTTCATAGTTTGTTTCACCTTTATATTTTTGTTTATACTTGGGAATTTACTCTGGCTAACTACAAGCTTGGGGTTGACTCTACCATCCACTCTACAAAGAGACTCAGGCAAGTTTTTTGGCTCTTCGGCCAAGCCTCACTTCTCCAGTACAGGTAACTTTTCAATTTTGGGTTCCAATAGGGTTTTCTCGTTTCTAATCTCGATTTGATTCTCATATTTTTCTCTTGACCTACGAATTTTTAACCCTTAAATTTTTTTTTTGGGTTCTCATGTATCCAACGTGGCGCTTGGCAACAGTTGTTGGAGATTCAATTAATTTCAGGTATTTATGGATACAAAATCTCGTTTCTTAGTTAAATTTAATTGTTACTCTTAGTTTAACGTTATTGCCTTCATTCGTTATTCGTGTCTCCTGGTTTTTCAAATACCCTCTTACCATAAGCAGGGTCTGTCTATTATCTTGAATGTTGGTCTCGGTTAACATCTCCATGCTGCTCTTCCAGATATTCATTCGTCGAATTTCCTTTTCCGAAGGATCGACGACATGATTAGTACTCTTCAGTTAGGTTAATAGAATTCAGAGTTTTCTAGAATAATTCCATATGCACAACGGCTCTCAGTTAGGTCATAAGAGCTAGAATCAGTGCTTTCTTATGAAATATGTATTTATACACAGTTATGCTTAATTCATTTTTTAGTACTGTTTTCAAACGGGTTTCCACCGAAGTATTCCCTTTTGGTCTCGGTTGGATTTTTACGAACTCCTATTATGTATTTTGTACGAATTTATAGGTTTGATTATCTATGAACATCAATCTTTTTGTTTGGCCTGTACTCTGCAGGGTTTCTAGTTTTGTTAATGTAATAAATATTTATTCAGAAATAATTCCTGTTGTATTTAGCATCTGTATTATCATGATTTTATGATTCTTAAAGATATATCATGTTTCCTGTTTATTATGGTGTTTGCTGAGCCTTTGGCCGGTTCGGGTATTTTGCATCTCTTTTGTATATCTTTAAATGAATCAAGTTTACTAGATTATTTTTATACAGTGGAAGTTTATTGACATACTATATGGTTCTGGGAACACTATTTATTTATCTTTATATTGTTAATCTCTTGAGATCTACCTTCACAGGGTTTCTCTCTATTTTTAGTTTTGGTGACCGGAGCACCTCGAGTACCTGCTCGTGTATAGTTTTAGCAGGAGAAACAATGTGTTCTGGAATTGAGGTTCTACCTCGTATCCAGAACTGATAGTTCCCTCTAATCAGTTTATTGAAAGAGTTAAACTATTTATCACGATTTTTTATTGTTATATTGTTTGTTCAGTAATTATTTAATTCCTTTACTTAATATCCCTGTTTTCATGCCTTGATAGATTTTGATCCATGCAATTTAGTTCTCCATGTAGTCTCTATTATTTTCTAAAGCAGGATAATACCAATGTATTCATATATCAGAGTAACTTCTGTATTTTATTTAACATATTTACCACTATGTTTACTTTAATATATATAACATAGTAACCTATTGTTTTTACTCTAAGGATGGCTATTCTGTTTTTCCTTAATAGCATTTCCTTTTATTTTTCACAAATATCGAACTCAGAAACAAATTATAAGAGTCACATATAATTTACAGAACCTGTAAATAACCTGCTTAATCATAAAGGTATACAGGATTCCCAGTCCTTTTCAAACAGTTTGTCTTTCATAAAAAATTTGTCCTTGAATCTAACTAGGCACATACCTGTAACTACACTTAATGAAATTCGTTCCTGTTTAATTTACTGAAATGCACAGTTACTTATCTGAATGTTCAATTCACTACTGATTTCCACCCAACCTTCAAGAGAGGCGATTACGTCCTTCTCTTTCCCCCGTGCTCCACACGTGAGAGGTACAGGTTGATAGTGTTTTCTGTTGTGACCTCAGGACCCCAAGTCCAGTCAGTACCAGAAAATTTCAGGAACGCTGAGTATTTTCCACTGGTCTCTACCAGCTCAGGAAATTTCCTCACTCTCTTTCTCAGTTTCTGAACATAACCCCTTTTCCTCATTGGGATATGCCCTTTATTCTCAAAGGACCAGGAAACTGTTCAAACTATCCAACCACTTCTCAGTCCTTGGAATACTTTTACCATCAAACTTTTTACTTTTTTATGGAACTACTTTTCCATAACCAAATTTATTTTTCATAATAACAAAAAAAATAAAATTTCCAGAAAAAAATAAATGTTTTAGTATTTTCTTTTAAAATAATAACTAAAATGTCATATTACTAGTTAACAACTATTTAATACCAAATTCAGCTGTCACAGAAGGGGAAATAGTTCCACCACTCTTTGAGCCGATCTCAGTACTGAACATCAAATCACAAGCATATGTTGCCAAAATTTTGGGCCATCTAGGTGGACAATGATCCATATGGATTAGATATGATGGCCTCAAAAGAAGAGCCTCTGAATCCCAACGGTGAGTGCTACTTGTAGTTAAATAGTAATTTTTTGATTTATTTATTTTTTTTAATTTTTTATTTATTTTAAAACTATATTATAAATTAGATAAAATTTGTTAAATATTTAGTTCATTACAAAATATAATAAATATTTGAAAAGGCTTAAAAAAAATTTGAAATGATAAAATGCCTAATTTAATACATATATTGGAAATTTTTATAAAATTATAGTACAAATGTTTTATTTCAAACAACTAACCAAAAGGAAAGTCTTTTGACCCAAAATTAATCACAATAGACTTTTCCATAGGCAGGTATAATAAGATAAGTGGAAAAAGTTTTAAGTCATTTTCAATTTATTTTTTTATTGAATGATATTAATATATAATGTGTATCATTATCACTTCTAAATTTAGATTTCATTGATAATTTATCAATGGATAAGGATGGCAACTCATAAGAAGGTGATTTTTGGTTTTGTGATTATCTAGAGATTGAGAGTGTACCTTCCAGACTTAATCACAATTCTAAATAATTATAAGAAAAAGGTAACATGAACTAGTATATAACTCGTATCATTTTCAATCTTCAATTATAAACTTTTTGAACTAAGATTTGATGAATATATAATTTAAAAATCGTCAAATTTGGATGTTTAATGCTACATATACAATGAACTTTGAAAGAGAGTACAAGTTTTAGAATTGAACATTTGGTTAGTAACTTGGCTAGAAGAAACTGACTTCTTATCTAAATTGGTGAGAAAATAGGACCACCATTTTAATATCAATGCACAAATTGGATCATTGAAGTGCTCACTACATTAAACACAATTAGGTGTTGAGCAACATCCTAATGAATAGTTGAAAAACATGAGAGAATTCTAGATTCCATGCTAGATATTCCCAAATATGTTGATGTGATGAGATTGATTGATTGAATTGTAGATGTCTTATTGAGAATACTAGTAGCTATCCTGGAATTACCAAATTTTGATTGGTTTAAAGTTACAAGGCTTTGAAACATGAATCTTGAATATCTTCATGATATTTTCCCCATTTAGGTGCAAGGTGAGAAGTATGTGGAATGGATTCTAGTTTGAGTTATCAGATTCTTCTATTCTTTTATGGTTCATTAATGTATCTAGTGGTTTTGTTAGTTGAGTGCTAATGAGTTTTGTTTAATTAATGTGGTTGTTTTTCATTGACAACTCACTATTTTGATTTGATCAATGTGGTGGTTTTATTCTCTACATGATCGCACACAAGATGATCCAGATTGAATCATTATATTAAGTATCATACATCTTGGTTCTTTCAAAGTGGAAAATTTGAAGGAGAATTGTGATTTGAAATAATTTGGTGGTGGTTTAAGGCATTTTTTTTTGTGATCCAAAAATATTTCTTATGCTAAATGATAGCACTCCACTAGATCTCTAAAGGTTGAGAAGGAGACTAGCAAAGGTAACCACAAACCACTTTGAACTTATAGTGACCTACTAGGATGACAGGTTTCGTTAGCCATCAATATTTTTACATGTTAGTGATGACTATATCCATAACTGAGTTTTCTAGAAGCTGAATTCCATATGTCAATCTGTCATCTAGAAAACCCTCATAAAACTTTTTTCGCCCTTTTACTTATCAGTCCGCCCATGTCAAAGTCAAAACTCATTATCACTATCCTATCTAGCTTCAGCCTTATTGGTCTGCCCACCATCTTTAAAAGGAAAATCCACATCTGTTTCAAAAGTCTCCCCTATGTTAGGAAGTGGCGCTTTAAGGCATTTTACCCTTGGCAATCATCAAAAGGCCAAAAAGCCTCCATCTGCTACAGACCAACCATGACTGACCTCCCACTCTGCAAATGAAATTGACAAACAACTCTAAGTCGCATTGTTTTACATCCCCTGATCTCAAGATCGATAAACCCCAATCTCAAGTCGAATTATTAATCCGCCATGGTTCTGGTGGTTTCTTGGCCAGCAAGCGTGAAATATAACTTCATCTCAGGAGGAAATTTTTGAATTTACAGCTAGAGGAACAATCGTTTCTAAATGTAACTTGAGCCTCGAGATATGCCCTCGCAAAATGTAGTGTTACTCTATCCAGACTTTTGCGCTTCTTTCCATCATGAAAATCACAGAAAGACACCACTGTCTCAGCAAACTGGTAAATGGTCATGGCCCAGAACCTCCTTCATTTACAAGCAGAGGGTTAGGGCGCCTCCTTCATCCACAAGAAGAGGGCGCTGGCCAGTATTGACTTTGAAGATTGCAAAAGTCCAGGTTTGCCTTGAACTGAACAAGTGAAGCAGATACTTCAGATTTTATGAATGTGATTGATGATCATAACAGGAATACAGTTGAAATATTCTAGCTCAAAGGAAAGGAGAGTCTGGTCTGATAAAGAAGGTCATCTGAAGCTTTCAAATCATGTAAGTTTTTGAACTTTAGAAAGGCCTGTCATCAGTAAACATCCCAATCATAAGAAGCCTGTTTGTCCACAAGATCAAATGGAATAAATGCTGACAACAAATGCCATTGCACAGGCAGAAAGAAAGTTCTTAGTTTCTCAAAAGACACTGACCTCCATAGTCAAAGAAACTATTTGTCAAGTAATCTGTCATGAGATGACCAAACCAAATGATGATATTTCAGTCACCCTTAGAGCAGTGCAGAGAAACAATGTCACTGTGGCTAGGGTTTCTTCTGAAACACAGTGATGCTTGCAAGAAGAGATGCTAATATTGATGTTTTTCAAGTGGTTTACTTACCATCACATCCTGAGAAAAGCTGTGTCAAACAGATTTGTTAAGAAACTTTCAGATACCTTACCTAATGAAGAGCCTCCTCCATGTATGAGCAGATGGCCAGAGCCTTGGATATTATTGAAGACTGAATTAGTCAGAAAGGTGCAGTAGAGAGATACAAAGAAGGAAAATGGAAGTCATTACACAGGTCAAAGATAATGCTTCTAATTCAAAAATATTACTCTTCCTATTCATATGAAAATATCTTTCAAAATATACATCATGGTGGACAGGAAATGTTATGAATAGGTATGCCATTGATACCAAAAAGGGGGCAGATAGTACAGAAATACATGGAAAGAGAACCAACAGACAGGCTTTTGAATTCCATCACCAAGAAGATATCCCCTTGTGAGCTATTGTTCATTATGTTAAAAAGGTCATTCAGCATATGATCATTGTTTGGATAGTTTAAAAAATAAGCACAACCTTTATTATTTAAAAAAGGACAGAGGTATTGTATACTACACCTACAGGCAGGGAAGTTTTTGAGAGAGAGGCGCCCTTATCAAAACAGGTGGTCATGATCAAGTCCGAGTAAGGTCAGCAAATTTAAACACCTACTGTAGGTGAAGGATGAAGAAACTGCCGAAGACCAAGAGCTGTCAGAGCAAGTTGACAAACTAGCCATGTCCTTCAAAGAACAAAGCAGTATTCAGGTATTCCATCGACAGTTTTAAAAGGGGTTGTTATGCATCATAAATATTACCTGTATTATTAAACACAGTGGCAGAAGTGATGTAGAGGTTGTTGAGTTGTTTGTCAAGGTTTAAAGCTCGGGGTTGACTACTTTGTACTAAACAGAGTCATTTTTCGGGTTTGTATATTCAAAATAACAAGCCCATGGTTTAAAAACAAAACAAAATTGAAAACCAATTCTACTTTCAAAGGTTTAATGACCGTTGGAAATTTGTTTTCAAATGACATCAAAGGTTGAAGTGTGAGGGTAAGGGTGTCATTTTCAAAGTCTAAAACGGAGCTCCGCGCCTCTCAGCATCAAACAAGGCAGTTTGGGTCATTTGGTAGGGTTTAACACTGTGCAGAGCCCGAGCGACGCGCCTGCGTTTTTGCGCGACGCGCCTGGCAGAGGTTTTGAACGGGCCGTTAGTATTGGCGCGACGCGCCTGTATAAACCAGCGACGCGCCTGTACACCGCCCGACAGGTCGACCCGACAGGCCACCCAGGGCTATTTTTGCGTGACGTGCTGGCTTCGAAAGAGTGTCGCGCAAGTTTTGGAAGGCCCTGGTGCTACTCCGGCCCTGCACGAGGATTGTTCATCAAATTTAAAGGTACTCTCACACGTTTTCCCCCTCGGTTTCAAGAAATTGCTTTGAAAATACCCTTGGAGTGAAAGCTATGTACATGAGAAATACACTGTTAAGGGTGACTAACAAGAAAAGGGTATCAGACTTTTTACAAACCTCCTCATTACATTGCATACAAAACTCTAAAAAATGTCACTATACCAGGAAAATAATGCTATTTGCTGTATAGTTTTTGAGGTGTAAAGATGAAATAGAGGGCAGACCGTGTCATTCAAAAACACCTACAGAGATACTTGGTTTTGAGAGTAAGGGCAGTTTGTTTTCAAAACAGTCGAAAGGCAAAAGTTTTCCTGTAAAGAATTGTGCTTTGATTATAGGAGATTTTGCTGTAGAAAGACAGGGTTTAGGTCTGCAGAGAAACTGTCCTCACAGTCCTCCAGACATTGCCACATTATCAAAGCAGCGAAGTACACTCAGTAAGAGGGGTTTTGACATTCTTTTTGTTTGAAAAGGAAAACTCACACATTTTCTGCCTAAAAGCTTGTGGTCTTCTAAAAACTCTGTCATTTTCGCTCCAATCCTGTGTATTGACAGTCTAAGCATATGTATGATGGTTTGCTAGAGATGCAAATTGTTGAAAGGTGGCACACCTATACAGGGCAGAATTGTTAAATGACTATAAGCCTCCTTGAGCTAGGAGCTAGGTGTATTGGTTGGCATCTGAGACTTCAAAAAACAGAGTAATTTTGGCATTTTCTCACAGCACACTCTTTTAGCAGATTGCCTTTCTTTCACTGTATTATTCCTACTGCGAATTTGTTGACAGAGGTTTTCCAAAGGTGAATAGGGCCACTTTCTAAAGGAGAGGTTGTTTTTGATTGAATTTTAACATTGGAGATAGAGGTACAAAGGTGGTGGTTGTTTTCTTAACTTCACAAGTGAAAGGTGTTCTTCATAAAACATTGAGCACTGATATTTCACCTAACCTAGGTCTGCCCTTCTTTTCACTACATTGTATCATTTTGAAGAGCTGTTGACTGTGATATTTTTCAAAAGGAAGACCATTTCTGAAGAGTAGGGTTTTTATAATTAATATTTGTCTTGAAAACCAAATATTGGTGTGTGGATTGGCCTCTAACAAATCCACAGGGAAGGTGATTTTCAATACTGTGCACAGGGAATATACACAGCAGTTTGTTTGCCTGGCTGAGGTACAATCAAAAGTAGAAAGCTGTTTTCAAAGGGAGCAGAAGTTGTGTGCTACAAAAGCTTGTTGCATTTCATCCAAACCACATTGTCCATATCTGTCCAAATAGTCTAGTGACCAGTTTCAATCCAGCAGAGCATTTTTACATACAGTGAAGGCAGTTTGCCTCTTCCAAAGCTTGTTCAAGTCAGAATGCCTCCAAAGCAAGATCACAGGAGCGGTCCACATAAGAGATATGAACCTATCTCCACAGAAGAAATCAATGCTCACCCATCCGTGCTTTTCAATTTCCATGAAGTAGGTTGTCTTGATTTCTGCCAGAAGATAGAAGAAGTCAAGAGTTTTTTGCCACTAACACATTTGTGCGCTTTGAGATTCAAGGACAAACACTTCCAATTGGCGGGTCTTGATTTCAAAATTTCCCCAAGGTATGTGTCCAAGGCTACCAAGATCCCGTATCATGGTGAAAAGTGGTTTAAACAAGCTCATCTTGATTTAGAGGATTACAAACCTTTCATCAAGCCTGAACATCGGGAAACTATCACTGCTATTTTCCCTTTTCCCTATCTTCTTGACAGTTATGCTCCACTGATGAAAGCCATAATGAGATATTTCACTTGTGAAGGGAGGTTTAATCGAATTTATGCCTACCATGTCCGCTTGTTGATGCATTTTACCAGAAGCAGGCAACTAAACCTTCCATACTTTTTGTCCAAGAGCATAGAGAAAATGGCATCTATTGTCCAAAAGAAGGCTCCACCTCAGCAAATCCCTTCTCTTTTTCATCATTCCTTGATCAAGATTATCTTCTTACACCAGCTAGAGAAGAAAGGGGTTTCATGGGATTCATTCATCAGCCATTCAGATTTTTCCACTGTCCCTCCTGTTCATGTGTCTCCTACTCAGCCTGTCCATCGCCCAGTGCCTTTGTCTAGTAGGCCTACACCTAGAAAACTCAGAATGACTACTGGGCAGCCAAGTCAGAAGGGAGAAGGAGAAGGCAGTGAACAACAACAAGAAGGAGAAGGCAATGAACAGCAGCAGTTGGAGGTTGAGGAACAGCAGCAGTTGGAGGTTGAGGAACAACAGCAGTTGGATATTGAGGGACAGCAGCAGATACAAAAAGAGGAACAGCAGCAGACAACAGTTGAGGAGCAGCAAGTTGGGCAGACAATTGAAGCACCTTTTGAGCCACAAACTGGAAAAGATATTGAGGAAAAACAGCAAGCTGAAGCTGCCACCTTAACAGTGACCAAGACTGTTCCTAGCAAGAGGAAATTTCCCAAAAAGACACCTTCTAGCTTGCCAAGGAGGAAAAGCGCCAGATTGGCTTTCAAAGGCAAAAGCATAGTTGGAGAAAGTGCCAAGCATGGAGGTGAATTAGCTGTCATCCCTATCCCAAGCGATGACAGTGACAATGAGGCCCGCCTCCTTGAAAACCTCCTCATTCACAAAGAGGGGCAAATTGAGGTGTTACAAGAAGACCTTCAAAGGGCGAGGAATTTCAACCACTTCTTGGAGGTTGAAAACAAACAAATGAAGTTTCATGCAGCTATTCATGAGGCAAGGGCAATTAAGTATAAGAAAGAGGCAGAAAAGGCGCAAGCAAGAATTGAAGAGCTCATTGGTGAGTTTGATGATGAAGAGGAGGAAGACCAGCCTAGGCGGAAGAGGCCTAGGTCCATCGGGCTTAGAAAAGCCTTGGAAAAGCAGAGAGCAGAAGAACAAGCCCATTTCCAAGCCTTTCCTCTCACTGCCCTCCTTGAGCAGGAAATTGAGGAAAACAAAGAAGCATGGCTTGAGAGAGCTAACCAGCATTTGGAAATGAAGCTTGAGAGGGCGAACAGGGATCTTGAGCTACAAAGAAAGAGGACTCTTCACTTTCAGAAGCTAAATCAGTTTGCCAGGCGAAAATTAAAGGTAGCACGAGAGAAATTGAAGAAGTTGAAAGGGAAGCGCCTAGCACGGAAGGAAGGGAAAAGCATATCAGCCCTTGATATTTTAGCCTCAGCTTCAGAGCATGTTTCTATGGACCCTTGAGGGTCATGCATGCCAATTTTGGGCCTTTTTCGACAACTTTTTGTTTTTTGGCATTTTTTGGGTTTTTGGCCAAAAACTCATAATTTCGCCATTTCAGTTTGATGAGTTTTCAAGGGAGGAGAATGATACCGATGGATGCCATAATTCCATGAGCAGGTCTCCAGCGATTTTCAGGGCATTTGGAGATCATTCGCCCCCTCAAATTGGCGAAAAATACCCTCTTTTTGCACATTCTGCCCGCCATATCAGCAGTCTGCTATTTTCTGGGTTTTTACACACATGTACAGTTTTGGATGACTTCCAGGCCTCGGATTGAGATGGTTTCAGTTGCGCCGGAAAGTAGACACAGAGAGCTTTCCAGAAAGCCCTCATGAACCTCGTTTCGACATCGGGAAGGCTGCCTATTGCATCCAGCAAGTCAGGGGACCTTTTTCAGGCATAAATATGAAGTATTTTTGTAATTTTTGAACTTCAAAAATCTGCTTTTCCCAAATGTGCGTTAAGCTATTTTTATCATTGGGAAATGGTGTAAAGTCAATATAATTTCCATTTTTAGCAGTTTTTTAGATATTTTATGGGATATTTTGTGCCTTGGGCTTTGCAAAGCCTCAAGGACAAGTTTAGATATTTTGACTTGGCCAATGGGATAGCTAGTTGCTCCATGAGGTTTTCCTCCCTCAAGCCTATTTATTCCATGGGTTTCATTGTAAATCAGGAGGCTGAACTTGAGAGAAGAATCAATATATTGGTCATATGATCTTTGAAGAATACACTTGTGTTATGATTTTTGGACTGCCTCTTGGATGCTTTTGAGGAATGATGAAGGATTGTTGATGGATTCCATGACATGGTAGAATGGTATAGTTTTTCTTGCTTTGTTGTTGTCTTCTAGTTTTCATTCATGATACATGCTTCTTGCTGCTATAGATCAATAGAGATTAGTTTTGAGATATGCCCATGGAGGCACCTCAAAATTCCTGAATCTTCATAGCTTGATGTTTTCTTCTTCCTTTGTTATGCTAAAGAATTCTTAACTGCTCTTTAGTAACCTAAGGATAATGTTTGCTATTTTTATTTACAAGTTCTATGCATGTTGAGTAGGATGTATGGTGTGCCCTGCCTACCTATAAGCTGTCCATAGTTCTGTCCATAAAACTTTCTCTTTGACTGATTTGTTGATCATCTTGTTGAACCAAGGAGGCCTAGTCCCGATCTAGCCCTTTGCCTAAAACTATGAAAGCTTGTTTTTCAAAGTGCCCAATGACTTAGAGACTATGTTTAGGCGTTCCGACGTAGTTTATGAGTTGTTATTTTGTCTTATTTGTTTTCCCCAAAGTCTGATAGCCATTGCCCGAAGTTAGAGGGTCTTATACCTCTATGTATGGCTGGAATGTTTGATTTCAATGTTTTAATTAGCTCATAGTTACATTTAGCATGATTAATGGCTTGCTATAACATGTTTATGTCTGCTATCAACTAGTTACACTTGAAATCCCTTGTCTTTCACAAACTTGTTGTCCATTTAATCCATTTTTCCCAAAGATTCCTTCTACCGTGAATCAAAACGGCCCTATAGTAGCCTTACATCATCACCTCATAGCTTCCTTGACCTGTTTTACCCCATAGCCCAATTTATCTACATCTTGTTATCCAGTTTATGTCTTTGATCAGTTTTATCCCTCACGAACTTAAAAAACCCCAAAAAATCAAAAACTCACTTCATAACTAGCCTAATATCAGAACACCATAAGTAAACACACCGACATCTTTTACATTTATAGAGAGAGCCCTCTCTGAGTCCAGGAAGGCTAGGTCCTTGGGCTCCAAAGCTTGGTTTGATGTTACATCGTCATTTGGCTCACCAATCGGCCAAATCACGGGACCCTAACATAATGGCAATCACGGTGGGACTCTGAGTATTAAACAAACTTAGTTTCCCTAATCTTTAGAGACTTTTGAGAATATTAGTTGGCTGACTTATCCCACCGCTCACTAACATAATGGCGATCACGGTGGGACTCTGAGTATTAAACAAACTTAGTTTCCCTAATCTTTAGAGACCTTTAAGAATACTATCTGATTGACTTATCCCACTGCTCACTAACATAGTGACACTCACAGTAGGACCTTCCGAGTTAGTGACAATCTAAGTACACCTTAGTAACTCCCGAAGTCTCAATCAAGCTTAGTAAATTTAGATATTGTCTGAAGAGTAGAAAATAGCTCTTTCACCATCTTAGCAAAATGATGAGTCAGTTATAGAAAACTCTTCCAAACCTTGTAGGCACATAAAACTCAAAAAACCCCAAAACACTCCCTTAGATTGGTTTTTGACATTATTGGTGGTGGACCATACAAGTATACCTCAAAACAACTGACAATCCACCTGGCGACTCCACTAACTTCTAGTAAGCCTTACTATTTTTCAAAACTCTAGGCTACTATCCGATAGACCCATCCCATCGCTCACTAACATAACGGGAGATGGTGGGGCACTGAGTACATGATAGTCTAGCAAACTCAAATAAACTCTTTGGTCTTTTAGATACCTTAAACAAGCAAGCAGCCCATAGACTCATTTTTTTTTTAAAACTCTTTTTGTTCTCATCACCCTAGAAAAGTGTTGAAACAAGTCTAGGATACTTTGAACCATAGGCTGCACATAAAACTCAGAAAATCCAAAAACATTCTCAGATTAGTTACTGGTGGTGGACCATAGCTATCTTCACAAAAACAACCCAGTTCCACCTGGCGACTCCACTAATCCATCCCTTTTATTTTGACCATCCTTCACCTTAGTAAGCTTTAGAAAAACCATTCACCCAGAACATTCGCCAATACCATCCTTTCTAAGCTCTGGATCTAAAATCTGGCTTCACGAAGAATCAATACCAGAGCCCATCCAGACCCAAATCCCCCTATCATAGTAGATGACCCAGAAAAGATTCTGTGGCAAGCTTCTGAAACTGATCATCTAGCTACTGATAGATCCATCCGTAGAACAAGATCTGTACCTAAACATCGCACTATCCTACTAGATTCACCTTTTGAATTAGAGTCATCACAAACTCTTCCCAGAAGCAAATCATATAGTAAGATAAACTTTGACAATCTTGAACCCCTAAACCCACCACAGAGTCCTAGTAGAGAAGCTTCACCTACCACTCCTCCTGATTTCCATCTTCTTTATCAGTTTGGCTCCTATCATCCCAGATCTTCTCAAAACCAAATCACTAGTCCAAGTTCATCCGCCACACCTGGTCAAACCACCACTGTTCAAACCACTTCATTTCAGCCTACTAGTCCTCATCTTGTACATCATCCATTAGCTCCAGTCATGGCAGCCTGGTACGCACCTTTGGTGTTGCCACCGCCCTTGGCTCCTCTCCCAAACAAATATCAAGACAAAATCCCACACTTTACTGGAGAAGACACCACCACACCCCAACAACATATAAGTAGAATGACTGATGCTTATGAATACCTAGAGGTACAAGACAAGACTGTCAGAATGAGAATATTTGCTCAAAGTCTTGGTGGTGAACCTAAAGCATGGTTCAAAAGCTTAGCTCCAAACAGCATCCATGATATCCCCGCACTACATCAAGTCTTCAGAAATAGGTGGGAAATCCGAAGAAACCCCATTCAAATCCTGTCAGAATATAATAGCCTAAAACGGGAAAATGGGGAAAGTGTCCAAGCTTACTGCACTAGATTCAACAGTGTATATAACTCCCTTCCACCTCATTTTAAACCTCCACTTGGTTTAGCTTTGGAAAAATTTCCTGAGGGTTTTGATCCGGACATGACATATCATCTGAGAGATAAGGATCCCCCTACCTTGGAGGAAATGCAACAAATAGCTATAAAAGCAGATGCCAACTTAGCTGAAAAAAGAGCTAGAACTAGATCAGAAAGAAAGGTCACATATAGAGATGAGGTCTCCACTTCATCACCTTCCCTAGATCCCAGAATAGATGACTTAGTCAAATCCATGGCCAAAATGTGGGAAAAGATAAATGAAAAGGCTCCTATTAGGGACAACCAGCCAAACCCTCCAAACAGAAACCGAAACCAAAACTTTAGGAGGGAGCAGCCCCAAAACAGACCAAGAGAAAATGACCAACAGATTAGGCCACCATTCAATGAAAACTATGTGGAAGAGGATGATAGGGATACAGAACCTCTTGATGAACATCATTTAAACCTCATAGGATCTGATAATGAAAGTGAGGTGTACCTCACAGAAGAAGAACAAGCGTTCTTTTCTCCTAATCAAGATGAGACCAACTATGAAGATCTCGATGACCCTGCCATGGATTTTCAGAATGCCATTATAGAAGCTCACAGGCAATATGACCTTAGAAGCAAAAGAAACCAAGATAATGCCAAGAAAGGAAACTCAGATACTGCTAAAGTCCCTAATACCATCCTCAAGAAAGCAGTAGGCAGTGACAAAATCAAGGTTGAGAAGACTGACCAAAGCCAAGCCAAAGTTACCCAAACTTGTCCCCTCTCAGATACTCCTGGTACTTCTGAAAAAGTCACCGAAACAACTATGGCAAACAAAATCCCTAAACAAGGTCAACAAACTCAGAGCACAGACAAGGTCGTGGCTGAAAAAGCTGAAACAAACATATCTAAACTTCAGTTGCCTTTTAGTTTTGAAGGCGAAATCGCCAAGATCAAGATCACCATGCCTCTTACTGAACTCATTGCCCAAAACTCTTATAAATCCCAAGTACTAAAAGTCTTAAATCTAGAGAATGATGCAAACACTGTTAATCTGGCTGATGACACTCCTGAAGTTTTGTTTGGTCCAAAGATAGAGGGAAAATTCCAAGAAGGAAATACTCTTCCATTTTACATTAGCCTAAACATCCACGACCAAATCCTCCACAATGCCATGCTAGACTCCGACGCCTCGCATAATCTTATGCCGAAGGTAGTAATGGAAAGATTAGGCTTGGAAATCACAAGACCATACAAAGACTTGTATTCATTTGATTCAAGTAGAGTCCAATGCCTAGGTTTGATCAAAGACCTTTGTTTTAGTCTGGCCCAAATACCTGCGAAACATCTAATCATGGATATAGTAGTGGCAGACATTCCTCCCAAGTACGGGATGCTCCTATCCAGATCTTGGGGAGCCAAACTCCAAGGGAATATCCAACTAGACATGTCATATGCCACCATTCCTGTGTTTGGTCAGACCAGAATACTGTACTGCGAATCACACATGAAATACATGATTAGCAGTCAAGATAGGCCAGATAACATTCCAATGTGTTCTTTGCGGTCCGACTTAAACTCTTTCATTATGCATATTGATGTAAACATGAAGGAAGAGTCAGAAGAAACTGATATAGACTTAGATCCACCACATCAGTTGTCCCTGGTGCCTTATGATGAACTGGACACTCAAAACTACCATGATCATGAACAGTTGTCTCTTGAGGAAAGTAAGGTTCCCCTCTCCAAAGTAGGATTAGAGCAAGAAGCACAAACCCTCATGTACTATCAAACAAATTGCTCTAGCTTTAGTCAAACACCAGCAGTAACTTGTGGAAATTTCTTCCGAGTAAAAGCTTTAGAAGACCTACACATCATAAACCTGTTTGGAACCCGAGAGCAAGGGAGTTTAATGTTTCTACCATATCTCAAAGATTTACCATCATGTGATCCTCCTACTGCAAATAAAGCTTTAACTATAACCTCAGCAGCTCAAAATCTAGAAAGAACGCCTGATAAACTTCTCATGAGTAAGAATGATAGTTGCAGTCCAACCACACCTGAGCTACTGAAATTGGCTCACATTCTGTCTTTTCATGAAGAACTTAGAAAGGCTAAAATCAGAAACCTCATGCAGAATACCAATTTCTACAGGAAAAACAAGGGAGCATACTGTGTCAATACCTTTCCCCCAAAGAATGACTTTGACAAGAGAAAACACAACAACCTGAAACAAAATGAAATAATCAGGGATAAAACGGATGGTCATAGAGTCTGCTTTGATTTTAGGAATAAAACTGCATATCCCTATAACAGAGATTATGTTTTTTCTACTCAAGACCATGATTTACCAATTAAAGGTGCTTTTAATCGTGTATGTTTGCAAGATGATGTTTCAGGTCATGGTCATAAGATTCCTTTGCTAAGTAGACAGCTTAAAGATTTTTTCAAGTTCGCGGGAAGTAGATCTGATTTCAAGTTCAAAATTGCAAAACCACCCAATGTCAGAAATCTGTTCATGAAAGCCATGTTCCCAGTTTTAAATTTCTGCATCTGTGCATACCTCGATGATGTCATTATCTATTTTAAGAATGACCAAGAATACATGCATTACTTGAGGAAAGCATACAGTAAGGAAAGGAGTGGAAATCAGATATTCAGAGAGGTACAAAGGGAAGATACTGGGTTGTTTAGAGATTCTTGCATGAATCCCTATGTCATGTTAGAGAGAGAAAATTTCCCAAATTTTTCTTTTCAGGAGTTGAGGGGGCCAAGGGTGAGAGGAGATCCTTACGAGGATAAGATGCTGAAATTCCGTCATTTCCAAGATTTTTGAGTTTGAAACACTTTCAGTCATTGTACATACCATTGTTTGAAATATTGAAAAGATAGAAAAATCAAAAACAGTAAAAGATAGGAAAGTCAAAAACAGTAAAAACAGAAAAGAGGGCAAGTGAAGATAGAACAAAGGCCCCATGTTCCAAAAAACAGTCTTTCAGAAAGCGAGCAAGCCTAAATGCCGCTACTAGTACTCCAATGTCTTGTTCAGCTATCTAGCCTAATCATAGCTGAGCATGTTTAAATTTATTTGCTGATAAGTTAGTGAGTGCCAAGATAGTCAAAATTGTGTAAGATTGACTTATCACAGAGCTTAGATTAGGGAGAGATTCTGGTTCCACATGCCTAAAACAGAACCAAAGAGAGAAGCGAGGGATGAAAAAAACATTGTACATCTTAGCCCCGCTTGTCTAGTTTCCCTTTGTTGCAAAATAACATTTGTGTGCAGCTTGTCTTTTATGCCGCAAATGCATGACAAATCAGACTGCCTAATCCTGATTTGATCATTTTTGAATTTCATGTTTTAGATTAGAGAACAAAATCCTGTCAAACTGCTTAATCTTGACAGTCGATCTAGCATTAGGTAGAGTAATGAAGGAGTTCATCAGTTTAATCTGAACTCCCGGCAGATATAAGGGTAGAAATAGATAGGTTCATTTTGCAAAAGAAAAAATATGCATTGTCAAAAGGCTGCTAGTTCAAATGCGCCAAAGAGAAGAAAAAATGTTAGGAAAGATAGTGGGGTAGGTAGAAGTATCATTGATGTTAACCATGCTGTCACTTTTCAGAAATAACATCAAGAGAAAGGTAAATTTTGCGCCAATGGATAAGGCACTGGTCTTCATAAGCCAAAAATCTGAATTCTGGACACCTCCTGACGAGGAGCTGCCCTCCCCAAATGGAGCTACTGTTAGCCATCAATATTTTTTTTTACATGTTAGTGATGACTATATCTACACCTGAGTTTTCTAGAAACTGATTTCCTTATGTCAATATGTCATCCAGAAAACCCTCCTAAAACTTTTTCGCCTTTCGACCTTTTCAGTCCACCCCTGGCAAAATAAAAAACCTCATTATCACTATCTTATCTAGCTTCAGCCTTCTTGATCTGCCCATCAGCTTTAAAAGGAAAATCCACATCTGTTTCAAAAGTCTCCCCTATGTTAGGAAGTGGTGCTTTAAGACATTTCACCCTTGGCAATCATCAAAAAGCCAAAAGGCCTCCATCTGCAACAAACCTACCATGACTGACCTCTTACTTTGCAAAATAATTTGACAAGCAGCCCTAAGTCGCGCCACTCACATCCCCTAGATCTCAGCACTGCATAAACCCCAATCTCAAGCTGACTATTAGGTTTTTCACAGTGTTCTATGGTTTCTACAAAGGCAGGAAATATAACTTCATCTCAGGAGGAAATGCTTGAATTTACAGTTAGAGGAACAGCTGCTTCTAAATGTAACTTGAGCCTGAGATATGCCTGCAAAATAGAAAGCTACTCATCCAGACTTTACAGTTCTTTCCAGCATGAAAATCACAGAAAGACACCACTGTCACAGCAAACTGGCAAATGGTCATGGCCCAGAACCTCCTTCATTTACAAGCAGAGGGTTAGGGCGCCTCCTTCATCCACAAGCAGAGGGCGCTGGCCAGTATTGACTTTGAAGATTGCAAAAGTCCAGGTTTGCCTTGAACTGAACAAATGAAACAGGGACTCCAGGTTTTATGAATGTGACTGATGATCATAACAGGAATATAGTTGAAATATGCTAGCTCAAAGGAAAGGAGAGTCTGGTCTGATAAAGAAGGTCATCTGAAGCTTTCAAATCATGTAAGTTGTTGAACTTTAGAAAGGCATGTCATCAGTAAACATCCCAATCATAAGAAGCCTGTTTGTCCACAAGATCAAATGGAATAAATGCTGACAACAAATGCCATTGCACAGGCAAAAAGAAAGTTCTTAGTTTCTCAAAAGACACTGACCTCCATAGTCACAGAAACTATTTGTCAAGTAATCTGTCATGAGATGACCAAACCAAATGATGATATTTCAGTCACCCTTAGAGCAGTGCAGAGAAACAGTGTCACTGTGGCTAGGGTTTCTTCTGAAACACAGTGATGCTTGCAAGAAGAGATGCTAATATTGATGTTTTTCAAGTGGTTTACTTACCATCACATCCTGAGAAAAGCTGTGTCAAACAGATTTGTTAATAAACTTTCAGATACCTTACCTAATGAAGAGCCTCCTCCATGTATGAGCAGATGGCCAGAGCCTTGGATATTGTTGAAGACTGAATTAGTCAGAAAGGTGCAGTAGAGAGATACAAAGAAGGAAAATGGAAGTCATTACACAGGTCAAAGATAATGCTTCTAATTCAAAAATATTACTCTTCCTATTCATATGAAAATATCTTTCAAAATATACATCATGGTGGACAGGAAATGTTATGAATAGGTATGCCATTGATACCAAAAAGAGGGCAGATGTAGCACAGAAATACATGGAAAGAGAACCAGCAGACAGGGCTTTTGAATTCCATCACCAAGAAGATATCCCCTTGTGAGCTATTGTTCATTATGTTAAAAAGGTCATTCAGCATATGATCATTGTTTGGATAGTTTAAAAAAGAAGCACAACCTTTATTATTTAAAAAAGGACAGAGGTATTGTATACTACACCTACAGGCAGGGAAGTTTTTGAGAGAGAGGCGCCCTTATCAAAACAGGAGGTCATGATCAAGTCCGAGTAAGGTCAGCAAATTTAAAACACCTACTGTAGGTGAAGGATGAAGAAACTGCCGAAGACCAAGAGCTGTCAGAGCAAGTTGACAAACTAGCCATGTCCTTCAAAGAACAAAGCAGTATTCAGGTATTCCATCGACAGTTTTAAAAGGGGTTGTTATGCATCATAAATATTACCTGTATTATTAAACACAGTGGCAGAAGTGATGTAGAGGTTGTGGAGTTGTTTGTCAAGGTTTAAAGCTCGGGGTTGACTACTGTGTACTAAACAGAGTCATTGTTCGGGTTTGTATATTCAAAATAACAAGCCCATGGTTTAAAAACAAAACAAAGTTGAAAACCAATGCTACTTTCAAATGTTTAATGACCGTTGGAATTTTTTTTTCAAATGACATCAAAGGTTGAAGTGTGAGGGTAAGGGTGTCATTTTCAAAGTCTAAAACGGAGCTCCGCACCTCTCAGCATCAAACAAGGCAGTTTGGGTCATTTGGCAGGGTTTAACACTGTGCAGAGGCCGAGCGACACGCCTGCATTTTTGCGCGACGCGCTTGGCGGAGGTTTTGAACGGGCCGTTAGTATTGGCGCGACGCGCCTGTATAAACTAGCGACGCGCCTGTACGCCGCCCGACAGGTCGACCCGACAGGCCACCCAGGGCTATTTTTGCGCGACGTGCTGGCTTCGAAAGAGTGCCGCGCAAGTTTTGGAAGGCCCTGGTGCTACTCCGGCCCTGCACGAGGATTGTTCATCAAATTTAAAGGTACTCTCACACGTTTTCCCCCTCGGTTTCAAGAAATTGCTTTGAAAATACCCTTGGATTGAAAGCTATGTACATGAGAAATACACTGTTAAGGGTGACTAACAAGAAAAGGGTATCAGAATTTTTACAAACCTCCTCGTTACATTGCATACAAAACTCTAAAAAAAGTCACTATACCAGGAAAATAATGCTATTTGCTGTATAGTTTTTGAGGTGTAAAGATGAAATAGAGGGCAGACTGTGTCATTCAAAAACACCTACAAAGATACTTGGTTTTGAGAGTAAGGGCGGTTTGTTTTCAAAACAGTCGAAAGGCAGAAGTTTTCCTGTAAAGAATTGTGCTTTGATTATAGGAGATTTTTCTGTAGAAAGACAGGGTTTAGGTCTACAGAGAAACTGTCCTCACAGTCCTCCAGACATTGCCACATTATCAAAGCAGTGAAGTACACTCAGTAAGAGGGGTTTTGACATTCTTTTTGTTTGAAAAGGAAAACTCACACATTTTCTCGCCTAAAAGCTTGTGCGTCTCTAAAATCACTATTTTGCCCAAATCGTGTACGACGCCTAAGCATATGTATGATGGTTTGCTAGAGATGCAAATTGCTGAAAGGTGGCACACCTATGCAGGGCAATGCAAGTGCATCTGTTAAATGACTATAAGCCTCGAAAGCTAGGAGCTAGGTGTATTGGTTGGCATCTGAGACTTCAAAAAACAGAGTAATTTTGGCATTTTCTCACAGCACACTCTTTTAGCAGATTGCCTTTCTTTCACTGTATTATTCCTACTGCGAATTTGTTGACAGAGGTTTTCCAAAGGTGAATAGGGCCACTTTCTAAAGGAGAGGTTGTTGTTGATTGAATTTTAACATTGGAGACAGAGGTACAAAGGTGGTGGTTGTTTTCTTAACTTCACAAGTGAAAGGTGTTCTTCATAAAACACTGAGCACTGATATTTCACCTAACCTAGGTCTGCCCTTCTTTTCACTACATTGTATCATTTTGAAGAGTCATGTATCGTGATATTTTTCAATAGGAAGAACATTTCTGAAGAGCGGGGTTTTTATAATTAATACTTGTCTTGAAGACCAAATATTGGTGTGTTGATTGGCCTCTAACAAATCCACAGGAAAGGTGATTTTCAATATCAGGTAATGTGGAATATACACAAAAAAGCTTGTTTGCCCGTCGAGGTACAATCAAAAGTAGAAAGTCAGGTTTCAAAGGGAGCAAGGTCAGAAGCGTTAAAAGCTTGTTGCAATCTATCCTAACCACATTGTCCATTCTGTCCAAGCAGTGTAGTGACCAGTTTCAATCCAGTAGAGCATTTTTACATACAGTGAAGGCAGTTTGCCTATTCCAAAGCTTGTTCAAGTCAGAATTCCTCCAAAGAAAGATCACAGGAGCAGTCCACATAAGAGATATGAGCCTATCTCCACAGAAGAAATCAATGCTCACCCATCTGTGCTTTTCAATTTCCATGAAGTAGGATGTCTTGATTTCTGCCAAAAGATAGAAGAAGTCAAGAGTTTTTCGCCACTAACACATTTGTGCGCTTTGAGATTCAAGGACAAACACTTCCAATTGGCGGGTTTTGATTTCAAAATTTCCCCAAGGTATGTGTCCAAGGCTACCAAGATCCCGTATCATGGTGAAAAGTGGTTTAAACAAGCTCATCTTGATTTAGAGGATTATAAACCTTTCATCAAGCCTGAACATAGGGAAACTATCACTGTTATTTTCCCTTTTTCCTATCTTCTTGACAGTTATGCTCCACTGATGAAAGCCATAATGAGATATTTCACTTGTGAAGGGAGGTTTAATCGAATTTATGCCTATCATGTCCGCTTGTTGATGCTTTTTACCAGAAGCAGGCAACTAAACCTTCCTTACTTTTTGTCCAAGAGCATAGAGAAAATGGCATCTACTGTTCAAAAGAAGGCTCCACCTCAACAAATCCCTTCTCTTTTTCATCACTCCTTGATCAAGATTATCTTCTTACACCAGCTAGAAAAGAAAGGGGTTTCATGGGATTCATTCATCATCCATTCAGATTTTGCCACTGTCCCTCCTGTTCATGTGTCTCCTACTCAGCCTGTCCATCGCCCAGTGCCTTTGTCTAGTAGGCCTACACCTAGAAAACTCAGAATGACTACTGGGCAGCCAAGTCACCAGCAAGAAGGAGAAGGCAGTGAACAGCAGCAGTTGGAGGTTGAGGAACATCAAGAAAAAGGAGAAGGCAAGTGAACAACAAGAATGGAGGTTGAGGAACAAAGAAATAGACATGCAGAAGAGGACAAATAACAGCTTGGTTATCGAGGGATAGCAGCAGACATGAAGAGGAACATCAGACAACAATAGCCAGAGGATCAGCAAGCAAGTGTTAGCTTGAAGCACCTTTTGAGCCACAAACTGGACAGGATATTGAGGAAGGACAGCAAGCTAAAACTGCCACCTTAACAATAGAAAATATTGTTCCTAGTAAGAGGAAATTTCCCAAAAAGACACTTTCTAGTTTTCCAAGGAGGAAAAGCGCCAGATTGGCTTTCAAAGGAAAAAGTAGAATTGGAGAAAGTACAAAGCATGGAGATGAATTAGCTATTATCCCTATCCAAAGCGATGATAGTGACAATGAGGCTCGCCTCCTTGAAAACCTCCTCATTCACAAAGAGGGGAAAATTGAGGTATTACAGGAAGATATTCAAAGGGCGAGGAATTTCAACCACTTCTTGGAGGTTGAAAACAAACAAATGAAGTTTCATGCAGCTATTCATGAGGCAAGGGGAATCAAGTATAAGAAAGAGGCAGAAAAGGCACAAGCAAGAATTGAAGAACTCATTGGTGAGTTTGATGATGAAGAGGAGGAATACCAGCCTAGGCGGAAGAGGCCTAGGACTATCGGGCTTAGAAGAGCCTTGGAAAAGGAGAGAGCAGAAGAACAAGCTCATTTCGAGGCCTTTCCTCTCATTGCCCTCCTTGAGCAGGAAATTGAGGAAAACAAAGAAGCATGGCTTGAGAGAGCTAACCAGCAGTTGGAAACGAAGCTTGAGAGGGCGGACAGGGATCTTGAGCTACAAAGAAAGAGGACTCTTCACTTTCAGAAGCTAAATCAGTTTGCCAGGCGAAAATTAAAGGTAGCACACGAGAAATTGAAGAAGTTGAAGGGGAAGCGCCTAGCACGGAAGGAAGGGAAAAGCATATCAGCCCTTGATATTTTAGCCTCAGCTTTAGAGCATGTTGCTATGGACCCTTGAGGGTCATGCATGCCAATTTTGGGCCTTTTTCGACAACTTTTTGTTTTTTGGCATTTTTTGGGTTTTTGGCTGAAAACTCATAATTTCGCCATTTCAGTTTTATGAGTTGTCAAGGGAGGAGGATGATACTGATGGATACCATAATTCCATGAGCAAGTCTCCAGCGATTTTCAGGGCATTTGGAGATCATTCGCCCCCTCAAATTGGCGAAAAATACCCTCTTTTTGCACATTCTGCCCGCCATATCAGCAGTCTGCTATTTTCTGGGTTTTTTTACACAGGTACAGTTTTTGATGACTTCCAGGCCTCGGATTGGGATGGTTTCAATTGCACCGGAAAGTAGACACAGAGAGCTTTCCAGAAAGCCCTCATGAGCCTCATTTCAACATCGGGAAGGCTGCCATTTGCATCCAGCAAGTCAGGGGACCTTTTTCAGGCATAAATATGAAGTATTTTTGTAATTTTTGAACCCCAAAAATCTGCTTTTCCCAAATGTGCGTTAAGCTATTTTTATCCTTGGGAAATGATGTAAAGTCAATATAATTTCGTTTGTGCGCTTAGATATTTTAGGATATTTTGTGCCTCTGGCTTTGCAAAGCCTCAAGGACAAGTTTAGATATTTTGACTAGGCTAATGGGATAAATATATTGCTCCATGAGGTTTTCTCCTCAAGCCTATTTATTCCATGGGTTTCATTGTAAATCGTCGAACTTGAGAGAAGAATTAATACATTGGTCATATGAGCTTTGAAGAATACACTTGACTTATGATTTTTGGACCGCCTCTTGGATGCTTTTGAGGAATGATGAAGGATTGTTGATGGATTCCATGACATGGTAGAATGGTATAGTGTTTCTTGATCTGTTTTTGTCTTCTAGTTTTCATTCATAATACATATTTCTTGCTGCTATAGATCAGTAGAGATTGATTTTGAGATATGCCCCATGGAGGCACCTCAAAATCCCCGAATCTTCATAGATTGATGTTTTCTTCTTCCTTTGTTATGCTAAAGAATTCTTAACTGCTCCTTAGTAACCTAAGGATAATGTTTGCTAGTTTTACTTACAAGTTCTATGCATGTTGAGTAGGATGTATGGTATGCCCTGCTTACCTATGACTATCCATAGTTCCATCCATCAAACTATCTCTTTGACTGATTAAGATTATCATTTTGTTTGAACCAAAGAGGCCTAGTCCTGATCTAGCCCTTTGCCTAAAACTATGCAAATCTTGTTGTTCAAAGTGCCCAATAACTTAAAGACTGTGTTTAGGCGTTCTGGAATATTGTTTTAAGTTGTTATTCCGTCTTATGTGTTTTCTCCAAAGTCTGATAGCCATTTCCCAAAGTTAGATGGTCTTATACTTCTATGTATGGCTGGAATGTTTGATTTCAATGTTTTAATTAGCTCATAGTTACATTTAGCATGATTAATGGCTTGCTATAACATGTTTATGTATGCTATCAATTAGTTACACTTGAAATCCCTTGTCTTTCACAAACTTGTTGTCCATTTAATCCATTTTTCCCAAAGATCCCTTCTACCGTGAATCAAATCGGCCCTATAGCAGCCTTACATCATCATCTCATAGCTTCCTTGACCTGTTTGACCCCATAGCCCAATTGATCTGACTTCTTGTTATCCATTTTTTATATCTTTAATCATTTTTATCCCTCACAAACTTAAAAAACCAAAAATCAAAAAACTCACTTCATAACTAGCCTAATATCAGAACATCGCAAGTAAACACACCGACATCTTTTACACATATAGAGAGAGCCCTCTCTGAGTCCAGGAAGGCTAGTTCCTTGGGCTCCAAAGCTTGGTTTGATGTTACATCATCATTTGGCTAGCCAATCGGCCAAATCACGGGACCCTAACATAATGGCGATCACGGTGGGACTCTGAGTGATTAAAGAACTTAGTTTCCCTCATCTTTAGAGATCTTTAAGAATACTAGCTGATTGACTTATCCCACCGGACCCTAACATAATGGCGATCACGGTGGGACTCTGAGTAACAAAAAACTTAGTTTCCCTCATATTTAGAGACCTTTAAGAATACTATCTGATTGACTTATCCCACTGCTCACTAACATAGTGACACTCACAGTAGGACCTTCCGAGTTAGTGATAATCTAAGTACACCTTAGTAACTCTTGAAGTCTCAATCAAGCTTAGTAAACTTAGATATTGTCTAAAGAGTAGAAAATAGCTCCTTCACCATCTTAGCAAAGTGATGAGTCAGTTATAGAAAACTCTTCCAAACCTTGTAGGCACATAAAACTCAAAAAACCCGAAAACACTCCCTTAGATTGGCTTTTGACAGTACTGGTGGTGGACCATACAAGTATACCTTAAAACAACTAACACTCCACCTGGCGACTCCACTAACTTCTAGTAGACCTTACTATTTTACCAAACTCTAGGCTACTATCCGATAGACCTATCCCATCGCTCACTAACATAGCGGGAGATGGTGGGACACTGAGTACATAATAGTCCAGCAAACTCTTATAGACTCTTTGGTCCTTTAGGTACCATAAACAAGAAAGCAGCCCATAGACTCATTTTTAGAGTAAACTCTTTTTGTTCTCATCACCCTAGCAAAGTGTTGAAACAAGTCTAGGATACTTTGAACCATAGGCGGCACATAAAACTCAAGAAATCCAAAAACATTCTCAGATTAGTTACTGGTGGTGGGCCGTAGCTATCTTCACAAAAGCAACCCATTTCCACCTGGCGACTCCACTAATCCATCCCTTTTATGTTTGACCACCCTTCACCTTAGTAAAGCTTTAGAAAAACCACTCATCCAGAACATTCACCAGTACCATTCTCTATAAACTCTAGATCTAAAATCTGGCTTCACGAAGAATCAACACCAGATCCCATCCAGACCCAAATCCCCCTATCATAGTAGATGACCCAGAGAAAATTATGTGGCAAGCTTCCGAAACTGATCATCTAGCTACTGATAGATCCATCCGTAGAACAAGATCTGTACCTAAACATCGCACTATCCTACTAGATTCACCTTTGGAACTAGAGTCATCACAAACTCTTCCCAGAAGTAAATCATATAGTAAGATAAACTTTGACGATCTTGAGCCCCTAAACCCACCACAGAGTCCTAGTAGAGAGGCTTCACCTACCACTCCTCCTGATTTCCAGCTTCTTTATCAGTTTGGCTCCTATCATCCCAGATCTGCTCAAAACCAAATCACTAGCCCAAGTTCATCCGCCACACCCGGTCAAACCACCACTGTTCAAACCACTTCATTTCAGCCTACTAGTCCTCATCTTGTACATCACCCATTAGCTCCAGTCATGGCAGCCTGGTATCACCTTTGGTGTTGCCACCACCCTTGGCTCCTCTCCCAAACAAATATCAAGACAACATCCCACACTTTACTGGAGAAGACACCACCACACCTCAACAACATATAAGTAGGATTAGTGATGCTTTTTAATACCTGGAGGTACAAGATGAGACCGTCAGAATGAGAATATTCGCCCAAAGCCTGGGCGAAGAACCCAAAACATGGTTTAAAAGCTTAGCTCCAAACAGCATCCATGATATCCCCACACTACATCAAGTCTTCAGAAATAGGTGGGAAATCCGAAGAAACCCCATTCAAATCCTGTCAGAATATAACAGCCTAAAACGGGAAAATGGGGAAAGTGTCCAAGCTTACTGCACTAGATTCAACGGTGTATATAACTCCCTACCACCTCAAAATATATCTCAATTAATTCATACCATGTCATATTATTCTCTTCCAACTGATGGAGAACTATGAATTTCACAAATATGTTGTAATATTCCTTTTCAGGAATTACTGCACTCTAGACAGTGAAAACGTTGTATTTAGAAACTTATGCTATAAAAACATGAAACAGGACTTGGATCCTCTTATATATGTTGTATTTACCTTATATACCAAATGGAATCAGAAAAAAATCATTCTAGCTACATTAAACAGATCTCCCCAGCTCAATATAGATTAAAAACACCCCGATCCCATGACTTTCAACAACAGAATTTCTGAAGCCTGCAATAGAAAAATTAACATGAGGTTTTCTATATAAAATGATGAATAAATAATGATCTAGAGATTATATTAATCATAGAGCCAAGAAATCGAGGTTTAACCTCTTTTATACAAGAAATAAGACAACCCGGCAGGGGTTTTCGGCATTACACAAGTATAAAAGGTAGTACTGCAGGAAATAATGCAGTCTACTGCAACTCTGTATTTGATATGATTGAATATAACATGAAATAACTTATCAATACATAAAATGGCCAAATTCCCTCCTTATTAGAATTTCCAGAGAGAAATAGACACCTTCTCCTCAAACACTAGCACAAAATCAAGGGATTCAACCCTGCTACTGCTACACTTGTAGAAAAGACGCAGTTTCTAGAAGAGACTGCACTGTAGATGTTGATGACTGATTGACCCTAAGTCAGATGGTGGAAATATAGCTCAGAACCTTCCCTTTAAATCCCTTAAACAAGCTGATCCAAAGAAGAGGATGGAATTCCCGCATGAGAATCCCTTGCACTAAACAGTGCTGCAACCACAGCTAAACAGCTGAAGCATGCAAGTAGTCAAAATACCAAACATAGATGAATACTGAATTCCTTAATTGCTGCTATCCCTTCCTTCTTATCCTTGGTAAGCCTCCTCACCCGTGACCCCACTCATTAATGAGGTGACTTCCTTGGAAATATTCCGTCTTCAAAATTGTGTTGTCCTATTAGTTTCCCTCCTCATGTAGCAGCACTGTTGATTTGTTCAACTAGATCTATTATACCTACATTTCCTTCCTTTCACACCAAGGTGGCTTTATTTGCCTTCTTATGTTGATCCCCTTTCACATTGGGATTTTTTTATTTCTATTTCAGAGATTTAAGGGTCTCCCCATCCTCTTTATTCTTCTAGCTGCAAAATGGAGTAAATATAATATTGCAACTAGAAATGGCTATTTGGGAATATTACAGTCCTCCCCACTCAAAATTTGCTTACCCTCAAGCAACAACAAATAAGGATGCTGCAAGATCTTCTCTCCCTCCCAAGTGGCATCCTCATCTGGCAGATTCTTCCATCTAATCAGAAATTCCTTGATCACTCTATTTCTTAGCTGCCTC